>JAYWLJ010000242.1:15000-17500 GCA_037074615.1 Leucaena leucocephala | reverse complement strand
TGGTGCAACGCGCCTTTTACCTTACTAGTGTGACCCGAGGCGGGTACGCCCCTGCGAATAATGACTCCGGTGGGGGAACTCCTTACCACGCGCGCGCGCGCGCACGCACACGCACTCGCACACGCACTTAGCACGCTTGCACGTGCGCGTGCGCGTGGGCGAGCACCAAGGTGCGCGGGGACCCTTGGGAAAGGTCCTACCGATATGGGCGAGGGCGCTAAGTCCGTCCAGAGAAGGGGAAGCTTGTTCCATGTCCGGGCAAGTGGCACGACGTCTAGGGAAGTGTTGGCAACGTGGTGGCAATGTCGGGGCAAGTGTGGGCAAGCTTGTTCAATGCCTAGGCAAGTGTTGGCAAGCCCGGGCAAGGTGGTGCGATGCCCGGGCAAGCTTGTTCAATGTTTGGGCAAGCGTGGGCAAGGTCCGGGAGAGTGTGGGCAACGTTCGGGCAAGTGTTGGCAAGTCCGGGCAAGGTGGTGGCAAGTCCGGGCAAGGTGGTGCGATGCTCGGGCAAGCTTGTTCAATGTTTGGGCAAGTCCGGGCAAGTGTAGGCAACGTTCGGGCAAGTGTTGGCAAGCCCGGGCAAGGTGGTGCAATGCTCTGGCAAGCTTGTTCTATGCGTGGGCAAGCGTGGTCAAGGTGGTGGCAAGTCCGGGCAAGGTGGTGCAAGGTGTGGGCAAGTGTTGGCAAGTCCGGGCAAGGTGGTGCGATGCTCGGGCAAGCTTGTTCAATGCGTGGGCAAGGTGGTGGCAAGTCCGGGCAAGGTATGGGCAAGGTGTGGGCAAGTGTTGGCAAGATGGTGGCAAGCCCGGGCAAGGTGGTGCGATGCTCGGGCAAGCTTGTTCAGTGTTTGGGCAAGTCCGGGCAAGTGTAGGCAACGTTCGGGCAAGTGTTGGCAAGGCCGGGCAAGGTGGTGCAATGCTCGGGCAAGCTTATTCTATGCGTGGGCAAGGTGGTGGCAAGTCCGGGCAAGGTGGTGCGATGCTCGGGCAAGTGTTGGCAAGCCCGGGCAAGGTGGTGCAATGCTCGGGCAAGCTTGTTCTATGCGTGGGCAAGCGTGGTCAAGGTGGTGGCAAGTCCGGGCAAGGTATGGGCAAGGTGGTGCAAGGTGTGGGCAAGTGTTGGCAAGTCCGGGCAAGGTGGTGCGATGCTCGGGCAAGCTTGTTCTATGTGTGGGCAAGCGTGGGCAAGGTGGTGCGATGCTCGGGCAAGCTTGTTCAATGTTTGGGCAAGTCCGGGCAAGTGTAGGCAACGTTCGGGCAAGTGTTGGCAAGTCCGGGCAAGGTGGTGCGATGCTCGGGCAAGCTTGTTCTATGTGTGGGCAAGCGTGGTCAAGGTGGTGGCAAGTCTGGGCAAGGTATGGGCAAGGTGGTGCAAGGTGTGGGCAAGTGTTGGCAAGATGGTGGCAAGTCCGGGCAAGGTGGTGCGATGCTCGGGCAAGCTTGTTCTATGCGTGGGCAAGGTGGTGGTAAGTCCGGGCAAGGTGGTGCGATGCTCGGGCAAGCTTGTTCAATGTTTGGGCAAGCGTGGGCAAGGTCCGGGCAAGTGTAGGCAACGTTCGGGCAAGTGTTGGCAAGTCCGGGCAAGGTGGTGCGATGCTCGGGCAAGCTTGTTCAATGTTTGGGCAAAGTCCGGGCAAGTGTAGGCAACGTTCGGGCAAGTGTTGGCAAGTCCGGGCAAGGTGGTGCAATGCTCGGGCAAGCTTGTTCTATGTGTGGGCAAGCGTGGTCAAGGTGGTGGCAAGTCCGGGCAAGCTTGTTCAAGGTATGGGCAAGGTGGTGCAAGGTGTGGGCAAGTGTTGGCAAGATGGTGGCAAGTCCGGGCAAGGTGGTGCGATGCTCGGGCAAAGCTTGTTCTATGCGTGGGCAAGGTGGTGGCAAGTCCGGGCAAGGTGTGGGCAAGTGTTGGCAAGATGGTGGCAAGTCCGGGCAAGGTGGTGCGATGCCCGGGCAAGCTTGTTCAATGTTTGGGCAAGCGTGGGCAAGGTCCGGGCAAGTGTGGGCAATGTTCGGCCAAGTGTTGGCAAGTCCGGGCAAGGTGGTGCAATGCTCGGGCAAGCTTGTTCAATGTGTGGGCAAGCGTGGGCAAGGTGGTGGCAAGTCCGGGCAAGGTGGTGCGATGCTCGGGCAAGCGCTTTCCATGTGTGGGCAAGCGTGGCCAAGGTGGTGGCAAGTGTGGGCAAGGTGGTGCAAGGTCTGGGCAAGTGTTGGCAGGCTTGGACAGGGTCCTGGAACGTCCCGGGCAAGTCGTGGCACGTCCAGGACGAGTCCTGGCACGTCCAGGCAGGTCCTGGCACGTCCAGGACTGGTCCTGGCACGTCCAGGCAGGTCCTGGCACGTACAGGACCGGTCCTGGCACGTCCAGGACCGGTCCTGGCACGTACAGGACCTGCCTGGCACGTCCAGGACTGGTCCTGGCACGTACAGGACCTGCCTGGCACGTCCAGGACTGGTCCTGGCACGTCCAGGACCTGCCTGGCACGTCCAGGACTGGTCCTGGCACG
>JAYWLJ010000242.1:0-5000 GCA_037074615.1 Leucaena leucocephala | reverse complement strand
CCACGCGCGCGCGCGCGCACGCACACGCACTCGCACACGCACTTAGCACGCTTGCACGTGCGCGTGCGCGTGGGCGAGCACCAAGGTGCGCGGGGACCCTTGGGAAAGGTCCTACCGATATGGGCGAGGGCGCTAAGTCCGTCCAGAGAAGGGGAAGCTTGTTCCATGTCCGGGCAAGTGGCACGACGTCTAGGGAAGTGTTGGCAACGTGGTGGCAATGTCGGGGCAAGTGTGGGCAAGCTTGTTCAATGCCTAGGCAAGTGTTGGCAAGCCCGGGCAAGGTGGTGCGATGCCCGGGCAAGCTTGTTCAATGTTTGGGCAAGCGTGGGCAAGGTCCGGGAGAGTGTGGGCAACGTTCGGGCAAGTGTTGGCAAGTCCGGGCAAGGTGGTGGCAAGTCCGGGCAAGGTGGTGCGATGCTCGGGCAAGCTTGTTCAATGTTTGGGCAAGTCCGGGCAAGTGTAGGCAACGTTCGGGCAAGTGTTGGCAAGCCCGGGCAAGGTGGTGCAATGCTCGGGCAAGCTTGTTCTATGCGTGGGCAAGCGTGGTCAAGGTGGTGGCAAGTCCGGGCAAGGTATGGGCAAGGTGGTGCAAGGTGTGGGCAAGTGTTGGCAAGTCCGGGCAAGGTGGTGCGATGCTCGGGCAAGCTTGTTCAATGCGTGGGCAAGGTGGTGGCAAGTCCGGGCAAGGTATGGGCAAGGTGTGGGCAAGTGTTGGCAAGATGGTGGCAAGCCCGGGCAAGGTGGTGCGATGCTCGGGCAAGCTTGTTCAGTGTTTGGGCAAGTCCGGGCAAGTGTAGGCAACGTTCGGGCAAGTGTTGGCAAGGCCGGGCAAGGTGGTGCAATGCTCGGGCAAGCTTATTCTATGCGTGGGCAAGGTGGTGGCAAGTCCGGGCAAGGTGGTGCGATGCTCGGGCAAGCTTGTTCAATGTTTGGGCAAGTCCGGGCAAGTGTAGGCAACGTTCGGGCAAGTGTTGGCAAGCCCGGGCAAGGTGGTGCAATGCTCGGGCAAGCTTGTTCTATGCGTGGGCAAGCGTGGTCAAGGTGGTGGCAAGTCCGGGCAAGGTATGGGCAAGGTGGTGCAAGGTGTGGGCAAGTGTTGGCAAGTCCGGGCAAGGTGGTGCGATGCTCGGGCAAGCTTGTTCTATGTGTGGGCAAGCGTGGGCAAGGTGGTGCGATGCTCGGGCAAGCTTGTTCAATGTTTGGGCAAGTCCGGGCAAGTGTAGGCAACGTTCGGGCAAGTGTTGGCAAGTCCGGGCAAGGTGGTGCGATGCTCGGGCAAGCTTGTTCTATGTGTGGGCAAGCGTGGTCAAGGTGGTGGCAAGTCTGGGCAAGGTATGGGCAAGGTGGTGCAAGGTGTGGGCAAGTGTTGGCAAGATGGTGGCAAGTCCGGGCAAGGTGGTGCGATGCTCGGGCAAGCTTGTTCAATGTTTGGGCAAGCGTGGGCAAGGTCCGGGCAAGTGTAGGCAACGTTCGGGCAAGTGTTGGCAAGTCCAGGCAAGGTGGTGCGATGCTCGGGCAAGCTTGTTCAATGTTTGGGCAAGTCCGGGCAAGTGTAGGCAACGTTCGGGCAAGTGTTGGCAAGTCCGGGCAAGGTGGTGCAATGCTCGGGCAAGCTTGTTCTATGTGTGGGCAAGCGTGGTCAAGGTGGTGGCAAGTCCGGGCAAGCTTGTTCAAGGTATGGGCAAGGTGGTGCAAGGTGTGGGCAAGTGTTGGCAAGATGGTGGCAAGTCCGGGCAAGGTGGTGCGATGCTCGGGCAAAGCTTGTTCTATGCGTGGGCAAGGTGGTGGCAAGTCCGGGCAAGGTGTGGGCAAGTGTTGGCAAGATGGTGGCAAGTCCGGGTAAGGTGGTGCGATGCCCGGGCAAGCTTGTTCAATGTTTGGGCAAGCGTGGGCAAGGTCCGGGCAAGTGTGGGCAATGTTCGGCCAAGTGTTGGCAAGTCCGGGCAAGGTGGTGCAATGCTCGGGCAAGCTTGTTCAATGTGTGGGCAAGCGTGGGCAAGGTGGTGGCAAGTCCGGGCAAGGTGGTGCGATGCTCGGGCAAGCGCTTTCCATGTGTGGGCAAGCGTGGCCAAGGTGGTGGCAAGTGTGGGCAAGGTGGTGCAAGGTCTGGGCAAGTGTTGGCAGGCTTGGACAGGGTCCTGGCACGTCCCGGGCAAGTCGTGGCACGTCCAGGACGAGTCCTGGCACGTCCAGGCAGGTCCTGGCACGTCCAGGACTGGTCCTGGCACGTCCAGGCAGGTCCTGGCACGTCCAGGACTGGTCCTGGCACGTCCAGGCAGGTCCTGGCACGTACAGGACCGGTCCTGGCACGTCCAGGACTGGTCCTGGCACGTCCAGGACTGGTCCTGGCACGTACAGGACCTGCCTGGCACGTCCAGGACTGGTCCTGGCACGTCCAGGCAGGTCCTGGCACGTCCAGGACCTGCCTGGCACGTCCAGGACTGGTCCTGGCACGTCCAGGATCAGTCCTGTACGTGCCAGGACTGCCCAGGACTGGTCCGGGCAGGGTCCTGCGCAGTACAAAAACTTCACCTCCGTACCAAAATGAAATTTACCCGTTACATTTGTGATCTAACACTTTAGTTAACTAATATATGTTCCCCCCTACATGTTGGGAGGTCCGGCCGGCCGCGGTTCCTCCCGGATCATGAGATCTAAGGCTCACAAAATTGACAATTTTTGCCACTAAAAAATTCATAAAATATTCTATGGGTGTCCAAAAATTATGAAACTTGGGGTTTGATCATCATTTATCATGCCAAAGATTGCTGCAAAAAATCGCGCGAAAATTCGATCTCTAGGTCCCCGAAAAAAGTGTCGTCGTTTGGGAAAAAAGTATGTCTGTTCGTGCCAGAAGGGAAAAGGCTCATATTGCTATTATAGGGGGGAACCCCCACCCCCTCCCAAGGACACTATTCACAGGGGACCCTATGCCCTTTTGTCTAGTGAACCTTGGGGCCCCACCACCATGTGCACCCGCCACCACCACCACGGTGGCCGGCGGCGGTGGTGGGGCGGTGGCCGGCCGTCGGGGGGGCGGCCGCCGGCGACTTTTCCGGCGACTTTTCCGGTGGACCCTAAAATGTGTGGGAAATCAAATGGGATGTATGGTGGCACGTACTTGGGGGTCCTTATACCCCCCGTGGGCGAGATTCCTGGCCAAACCCGCAGCCGTTATAAAGGTGGTAATTGCCTAGGTTAGGGGGCGGTTGGGCTATCGCTCATGTGAGGCACTCGTGGCCTCGTTGTTGAACATGGAACTCTCGTGGGATCGGACTCCTCAAACAAACTCGCGGAAAGGCCTCCGTTCTCGGCTTTTTGCCCCCGGTTGCTTAGTAAGCTTGGGCGTGGCGGGATAATTGACCTCGGGCGGACTGTGCGACGCACATTTGGTACTCCCCCACCATCCGGCTCAATTGACTTCACACACATGTCCGTTTGATCATGGCTTTGGGTTCCAATCGAGCTTCCGCCAAGCATCCTCTCGTTGTATGCTTCGGATGTATCCTTCGGATTTGGCCCCTTCTATCGCTTGGCATTGCACGTGCGAGATGGGAACCCTTTGGCATGGACCGGGAAAAGCACAACGGCGCGTCACTGCGACCGGTTTTATGGGCACCCGCCGGCTTCCAATCCGGTGGACCCTGTAATGCGTGGGAAATCAAATGGGATGTATGGTGGCACGTACTTGGGGGTCCTTATACCCCCCGTGGGCGAGATTCCTGGCCAAACCCGCAGCCGTTATAAAGGTGGTAATTGCCTAGGTTAGGGGGCGGTTGGGCTATCGCTCATGTGAGGCACTCGTGGCCTCGTTGTTGAACATGGAACTCTCGTGGGATCGGACTCCTCAAACAAACTCGCGGAAAGGCCTCCGTTCTCGGCTTTTTGCCCCCGGTTGCTTAGTAAGCTTGGGCGTGGCGGGATAATTGACCTCGGGCGGACTGTGCGACGCACATTTGGTACTCCCCCACCATCCGGCTCAATTGACTTCACACACATGTCCGTTTGATCATGGCTTTGGGTTCCAATCGAGCTTCCGCCAAGCATCCTCTCGTTGTATGCTTCGGATGTATCCTTCGGATTTGGCCCCTTCTATCGCTTGGCATTGCACGTGCGAGATGGGAACCCTTTGGCATGGACCGGGAAAAGCACAACGGCGCGTCACTGCGACCGGTTTTATGGGCACCCGCCGGCTTCCAATCCGGTGGACCCTGTAATGCGTGGGAAATCAAATGGGATGTATGGTGGCACGTACTTGGGGGTCCTTATACCCCCCGTGGGCGAGATTCCTGGCCAAACCCGCAGCCGTTATAAAGGTGGTAATTGCCTAGGTTAGGGGGCGGTTGGGCTATCGCTCATGTGAGGCACTCGTGGCCTCGTTGTTGAACATGGAACTCTCGTGGGATCGGACTCCTCAAACAAACTCGCGGAAAGGCCTCCGTTCTCGGCTTTTTGCCCCCGGTTGCTTAGTAAGCTTGGGCGTGGCGGGATAATTGACCTCGGGCGGACTGTGCGACGCACATTTGGTACTCCCCCACCATCCGGCTCAATTGACTTCACACACATGTCCGTTTGATCATGGCTTTGGGTTCCAATCGAGCTTCCGCCAAGCATCCTCTCGTTGTATGCTTCGGATGTATCCTTCGGATTTGGCCCCTTCTATCGCTTGGCATTGCACGTGCGAGATGGGAACCCTTTGGCATGGACCGGGAAAAGCACAACGGCGCGTCACTGCGACCGGTTTTATGGGCACCCGCCGGCTTCCAATCCGGTGGACCCTGTAATGCGTGGGAAATCAAATGGGATGTATGGTGGCACGTACTTGGGGGTCCTTATACCCCCCGTGGGCGAGATTCCTGGCCAAACCCGCAGCCGTTATAAAGGTGGTAATTGCCTAGGTTAGGGGGCGGTTGGGCTATCGCTCATGTGAGGCACTCGTGGCCTCGTTGTTGAACATGGAACTCTCGTGGGATCGGACTCCTCAAACAAACTCGCGGAAA
>JAYWLJ010000241.1:20000-25000 GCA_037074615.1 Leucaena leucocephala | reverse complement strand
AAGGTCCGGGCAAGTGTTGGCAGGCTTGGACAGGGTCCTGGCACGCCCTGGGCAAGTCCTGGCACGTCCAGGACTGGTCCGGGCAGGTTCCTGCGCAGTACGAAAACTTCACCTCCGTACCAAAATGAAATTTACCCGTTACATTTGTGATCTAACACTTTGGTTCACTAGTATATGACCCCTCCCACATGTTAGGAGGTCCGGCCACCCGTGGTTCCTCCCGGACTAAGTTTTAAGGGCCGCGCAAGTTCGGAAGATGAAAAATTCCAAAGATATTCCACGGGTGTCCGAAAATTATGAAACTTGGTGTTTGGGCCCCTTTTTCCATGCCAAAGAATGCTGCAAAAAATCGCGCGAAAATTCGATCTCTAGGTCCCCGAAACCACCTCTGTCGTTTCGGAACAAAAGTATGCCCGTTGGAGGCAAACTGAAAAAGTCTTGTTTTGCTATTATAGGGGGGCACCCCTCCCCCCCCCCAAGGACCCATGGTAGCCTATGTCCCTTCGATGAGTATTGTGTGGGTTCTTGGGGCCCTACCACCAAGAGCACCCGCCACCACCGCCACGGTGGCCGGCGGTGGCGGTGGGGCGGTGGCCGGCCGTCGGGGGGCGGCCGCCGGCGACTTTTCCGGCGAATTCTCCGGTGGACCCTAAAGTGTGTGGGATTTCAAACGGGACGTGTGGTGGCGCATCTTTTGCCTTACGGAATGACCGGCGGTGGGTACGCCCCTCCGAATTATGCCTCCGGTGGGGGAATTCCCCCACGCGCGCGCGCGCGCGCACGCACACGCACTCGCACACGCCCACACGCACTTAGCACTTTGCACGTTTGCGCGTGCGCGTGCGCGTGTGCAACCCCCAAGGGGGAGGCAAGAGCGGGCAAGGTACGGGCAACCTTGTTCGACGTGTGGGCAAGTGTGTGCATGCTTGGTGCACGCATGTGCAAGGTGGAGGCAAGTGCGGGCAAGGTACGGGCAACCTTGTTCAACGTGTGGGCAAGCCCTTTCAATGTGTGGGCAAGGTACGGGCAACCTTGTTCGACGTGTGGGCAAGTGGGTGCATGCTTGGTGCACGCATGTGCAAGGTGGAGGCAAGCGTGGGCAAGGTACGGGCAACCTTGTTCAACGTGTGGGCAAGCCCTTTCAATGTGTGGGCAAGGTACGGGCAACCTTGTTCAACGTGTGGGCAAGTGGGTGCATGCTTGGTGCACGCATGTGCAAGGTGGAGGCAAGCGTGGGCAAGGTACGGGCAACCTTGTTCAATGTGTGGGCAAGTGTATGCATGCTTGGTGCACGCATGTGCAAGGTGTGGGCAAGTGTTGGCAAGGTACGGGCAACCTTGTTCAAGGTGTGGGCAAGCTCTTTCAATGTGTGGGCAAGTGTTGGCAAGGTACGGGCAACCTTGTTCAATGTGTGGGCAAGTGTTGGCAAGATGTGGGTAAGGTGGTGCGAGGTCGTGGCAAGTGTTGGCAAGGTTGTGCAAGGTCCGAGCAAGTGTTGGCAGGAGTGGACAGGGTCCTGGCACGTCCAGGACTTGCCCAGGACTGGTCCTGGCAGGTTCCTGCGCAGTACGAAAACTTCACCTCCGTACCAAAATGAAATTTACCCGTTACATTTGTGATCTAACACTTTGGTTCACTAATATATGACCCCTCCCACATGTTAGGAGGTCCGGCCACCCGTGGTTCCTCCCGGATTAAGTTTTAAGGGCCGCGCAAGTTCGGGACATGAAAAATTCCAAAGATATTCCACGGGTGTCCGAAAATTATGAAACTTGGTGTTTGGGCCCCTTTTTCCATGCCAAAGAATGCTGCAAAAAATCGCGCGAAAATTCGATCTCTAGGTCCCCGAAACCACCTCTGTCGTTTCGGAACAAAAGTATGCCCGTTGGAGGCAAACTGAAAAAGTCTTGTTTTGCTATTATAGGGGGGCACCCCTCCCCCCCCCAAGGACCCATGGTAGCCTATGTCCCTTCGATGAGTATTGTGTGGGTTCTTGGGGCCCTACCACCAAGAGCACCCGCCACCACCGCCACGGTGGCCGGCGGTGGCGGTGGGGCGGTGGCCGGCCGTCGGGGGGCGGCCGCCGGCGACTTTTCCGGCGAATTCTCCGGTGGACCCTAAAGTGTGTGGGATTTCAAACGGGACGTGTGGTGGCGCATCTTTTGCCTTACGGAATGACCGGCGGTGGGTACGCCCCTCCGAATTATACCTCCGGTGGGGGAATTCCCCCACGCGCGCGCGCGCGCGCGCACGCACACGCACTCGCACACGCCCACACGCACTTAGCACTTTGCACGTTTGCGCGTGCGCGTGCGCGTGTGCAACCCCCAAGGGGGAGGCAAGAGCGGGCAAGGTACGGGCAACCTTGTTCGACGTGTGGGCAAGTGTGTGCATGCTTGGTGCACGCATGTGCAAGGTGGAGGCAAGTGCGGGCAAGGTACGGGCAACCTTGTTCCACGTGTGGGCAAGCCCTTTCAATGTGTGGGCAAGTGTTGGCAAGATGTGGGCAAGTGTGTGCATGCTTGGTGCACCCATGTGCATGGTGGAGGCAAGTGTGGGCAAGGTACGGGCAACCTTGTTCAATGTGTGGGCTAGTGTTGGAAAGATGTGGGCAAGTGTATGCATGCTTGGTGAAAACATGTGCAAGGTGGTGGCAAGTGTGGGCAAGGTAGGGGCAACCTATTCAATGTGTGGGCAAGTGTTTGCAAGATGTGGGCAAGTGTGTGCATGCTTGGTGCACGCATGTGCAAGGTGGAGGCAAGTGTGGGCAAGGTACGGGCAACCTTGTTCAATGTGTGGGCAAGTGTTGGGAAGATGTGGGCAAGTGTGTGCATGCTTGGTGCACCCATGTGCATGGTGGAGGCAAGTGTGGGCAAGGTACGGGCAACCTTGTTCAATGTGTGGGCTAGTGTTGGAAAGATGTGGGCAAGTGTGTGCATGCTTGGTGCACGCATGTGCAAGGTGGAGGCAAGTGCGGGCAAGGTACGGGCAACCTTCTTCAATGTTAGGCAACCTCTTTCAATGTGTGGGCAAGTGTTGGGAAGATGTGGGCAAGTGTGTGCATGCTTGGTGCACCCATGTGCATGGTGGAGGCAAGTGTGGGCAAGGTACGGGCAACCTTGTTCAATGTGTGGGCTAGTGTTGGAAAGATGTGGGCAAGTGTGTGCATGCTTGGTGCACGCATGTGCAAGGTGGAGGCAAGTGCGGGCAAGGTACGGGCAACCTTCTTCAATGTTAGGCAACCTCTTTCAATGTGTGGGCAAGTGTTGGCAAGATGTGGGCAAGTGTGTGCATGCTTGGTGCACCCATGTGCATGGTGGAGGCAAGTGTGGGCAAGGTACGGGCAACCTTGTTCAATGTGTGGGCTAGTGTTGGAAAGATGTGGGCAAGTGTGTGCATGCTTGGTGCACGCATGTGCAAGGTGGAGGCAAGTGCGGGCAAGGTACGGGCAACCTTCTTCAATGTTAGGCAACCTCTTTCAATGTGTGGGCAAGTGTTGGCAAGATGTGGGCAAGTGTGTGCATGCTTGGTGCACCCATGTGCATGGTGGAGGCAAGTGTGGGCAAGGTACGGGCAACCTTGTTCAATGTGTGGGCTAGTGTTGGAAAGATGTGGGCAAGTGTGTGCATGCTTGGTGCACGCATGTGCAAGGTGGAGGCAAGTGCGGGCAAGGTACGGGCAACCTTCTTCAATGTTAGGCAACCTCTTTCAATGTGTGGGCAAGTGTTGGCAAGATGTGGGCAAGTGTGTGCATGCTTGGTGCACCCATGTGCATGGTGGAGGCAAGTGTGGGCAAGGTACGGGCAACCTTGTTCAATGTGAGGCAACCTCTTTCAATGTGTGGGCAAGATGTGGGCAAGTGTATGCATGCTTGGTGCACGCATGTGCATGGTGGAGGCAAGTGTGGGCAAGGTACGGGCAACCTTGTTCAATGTGTGGGCAAGTGTGTGCAAGCTTGGTGCACCCATGTGCATGGTGGAGGCAAGTGTGGGCAAGGTACGGGCAACCTTGTTCAATGTGTGGGCTAGTGTTGGAAAGATGTGGGCAAGTGTATGCATGCTTGGTGAAAACATGTGCAAGGTGGTGGCAAGTGTGGGCAAGGTAGGGGCAACCTTCTTCAATGTTAGGCAACCTCTTTCAATGTGTGGGCAAGTGTTGGCAAGATGTGGGCAAGTGTGTGCATGCTTGGTGCACCCATGTGCATGGTGGAGGCAAGTGTGGGCAAGGTACGGGCAACCTTGTTCAATGTGAGGCAACCTCTTTCAATGTGTGGGCAAGATGTGGGCAAGTGTATGCATGCTTGGTGCACGCATGTGCATGGTGGAGGCAAGTGTGGGCAAGGTACGGGCAACCTTGTTCAATGTGTGGGCAAGTGTGTGCAAGCTTGGTGCACCCATGTGCATGGTGGAGGCAAGTGTGGGCAAGGTACGGGCAACCTTGTTCAATGTGCGGGCAAGCTCTTTCAATGTGTGGGCAAGTGTTGGCAAGATGTGGGCAAGTGTATCCAAGGTCGTGGCAAGGTATGGGCAAGTTTGTGCAAGGTCCGGGCAAGTGTTGGTAGGCATGGACAGGGTCGTGGCACGTTTTGGGCAAGTCCTGGCACGTCCAGGCAGGTCCTGGCACGTCCAGGACTGGTCCTGGCACGTCCAGGCAGGTCCTGGCACGTACAGGACTGGTCCTGGCACGTCCAGGACTGGTCCTGGCACGTCCAGGACCTGCCTGGCACGTCCAGGACTGGTCCTGGCACGTCCAGGACTGGTCCTGGCACGTACAGGACCTGCCTGGCACGTCCAGGACTGGTCCTGGCACGTCCAGGATCAGTCCTGGCACGTCCAGGACGTGCCTGGCACGTCCAGGATCAGTCCTGGCACGTCCAGGATCAGTCCTGTACGTGCCAGGACCTGCCCAGGACTGGTCCGGGCAGGTTCTGTGCAGTACGAAAACTTCACCTCCGTACCAAAATGAAATTTACCCGTTACATTTTTGATCTAACACTTTAG
>JAYWLJ010000241.1:5000-10000 GCA_037074615.1 Leucaena leucocephala | reverse complement strand
TTTCCGGCGAATTCTCCGGTGGACCCTAAAGTGTGTGGGATTTCAAACGGGACGTGTGGTGGCGCATCTTTTGCCTTACGGAATGACCGGCGGTGGGTACGCCCCTCCGAATTATGCCTCCGGTGGGGGAATTCCCCCACGCGCGCGCGCGCGCGCGCACGCACACGCACTCGCACACGCCCACACGCACTTAGCACTTTGCACGTTTGCGCGTGCGCGTGCGCGTGTGCAACCCCCAAGGGGGAGGCAAGAGCGGGCAAGGTACGGGCAACCTTGTTCGACGTGTGGGCAAGTGTGTGCATGCTTGGTGCACGCATGTGCAAGGTGGAGGCAAGTGCGGGCAAGGTACGGGCAACCTTGTTCAACGTGTGGGCAAGCCCTTTCAATGTGTGGGCAAGGTACGGGCAACCTTGTTCGACGTGTGGGCAAGTGGGTGCATGCTTGGTGCACGCATGTGCAAGGTGGAGGCAAGCGTGGGCAAGGTACGGGCAACCTTGTTCAACGTGTGGGCAAGCCCTTTCAATGTGTGGGCAAGGTACGGGCAACCTTGTTCAACGTGTGGGCAAGTGGGTGCATGCTTGGTGCACGCATGTGCAAGGTGGAGGCAAGCGTGGGCAAGGTACGGGCAACCTTGTTCAATGTGTGGGCAAGTGTATGCATGCTTGGTGCACGCATGTGCAAGGTGTGGGCAAGTGTTGGCAAGGTACGGGCAACCTTGTTCAAGGTGTGGGCAAGCTCTTTCAATGTGTGGGCAAGTGTTGGCAAGGTACGGGCAACCTTGTTCAATGTGTGGGCAAGTGTTGGCAAGATGTGGGTAAGGTGGTGCGAGGTCGTGGCAAGTGTTGGCAAGGTTGTGCAAGGTCCGAGCAAGTGTTGGCAGGAGTGGACAGGGTCCTGGCACGTCCAGGACTTGCCCAGGACTGGTCCTGGCAGGTTCCTGCGCAGTACGAAAACTTCACCTCCGTACCAAAATGAAATTTACCCGTTACATTTGTGATCTAACACTTTGGTTCACTAATATATGACCCCTCCCACATGTTAGGAGGTCCGGCCACCCGTGGTTCCTCCCGGATTAAGTTTTAAGGGCCGCGCAAGTTCGGGACATGAAAAATTCCAAAGATATTCCACGGGTGTCCGAAAATTATGAAACTTGGTGTTTGGGCCCCTTTTTCCATGCCAAAGAATGCTGCAAAAAATCGCGCGAAAATTCGATCTCTAGGTCCCCGAAACCACCTCTGTCGTTTCGGAACAAAAGTATGCCCGTTGGAGGCAAACTGAAAAAGTCTTGTTTTGCTATTATAGGGGGGCACCCCTCCCCCCCCCAAGGACCCATGGTAGCCTATGTCCCTTCGATGAGTATTGTGTGGGTTCTTGGGGCCCTACCACCAAGAGCACCCGCCACCACCGCCACGGTGGCCGGCGGTGGCGGTGGGGCGGTGGCCGGCCGTCGGGGGGCGGCCGCCGGCGACTTTTCCGGCGAATTCTCCGGTGGACCCTAAAGTGTGTGGGATTTCAAACGGGACGTGTGGTGGCGCATCTTTTGCCTTACGGAATGACCGGCGGTGGGTACGCCCCTCCGAATTATACCTCCGGTGGGGGAATTCCCCCACGCGCGCGCGCGCGCGCGCACGCACACGCACTCGCACACGCCCACACGCACTTAGCACTTTGCACGTTTGCGCGTGCGCGTGCGCGTGTGCAACCCCCAAGGGGGAGGCAAGAGCGGGCAAGGTACGGGCAACCTTGTTCGACGTGTGGGCAAGTGTGTGCATGCTTGGTGCACGCATGTGCAAGGTGGAGGCAAGTGCGGGCAAGGTACGGGCAACCTTGTTCCACGTGTGGGCAAGCCCTTTCAATGTGTGGGCAAGTGTTGGCAAGATGTGGGCAAGTGTGTGCATGCTTGGTGCACCCATGTGCATGGTGGAGGCAAGTGTGGGCAAGGTACGGGCAACCTTGTTCAATGTGTGGGCTAGTGTTGGAAAGATGTGGGCAAGTGTATGCATGCTTGGTGAAAACATGTGCAAGGTGGTGGCAAGTGTGGGCAAGGTAGGGGCAACCTATTCAATGTGTGGGCAAGTGTTTGCAAGATGTGGGCAAGTGTGTGCATGCTTGGTGCACGCATGTGCAAGGTGGAGGCAAGTGTGGGCAAGGTACGGGCAACCTTGTTCAATGTGTGGGCAAGTGTTGGGAAGATGTGGGCAAGTGTGTGCATGCTTGGTGCACCCATGTGCATGGTGGAGGCAAGTGTGGGCAAGGTACGGGCAACCTTGTTCAATGTGTGGGCTAGTGTTGGAAAGATGTGGGCAAGTGTGTGCATGCTTGGTGCACGCATGTGCAAGGTGGAGGCAAGTGCGGGCAAGGTACGGGCAACCTTCTTCAATGTTAGGCAACCTCTTTCAATGTGTGGGCAAGTGTTGGGAAGATGTGGGCAAGTGTGTGCATGCTTGGTGCACCCATGTGCATGGTGGAGGCAAGTGTGGGCAAGGTACGGGCAACCTTGTTCAATGTGTGGGCTAGTGTTGGAAAGATGTGGGCAAGTGTGTGCATGCTTGGTGCACGCATGTGCAAGGTGGAGGCAAGTGCGGGCAAGGTACGGGCAACCTTCTTCAATGTTAGGCAACCTCTTTCAATGTGTGGGCAAGTGTTGGGAAGATGTGGGCAAGTGTGTGCATGCTTGGTGCACCCATGTGCATGGTGGAGGCAAGTGTGGGCAAGGTACGGGCAACCTTGTTCAATGTGTGGGCTAGTGTTGGAAAGATGTGGGCAAGTGTGTGCATGCTTGGTGCACGCATGTGCAAGGTGGAGGCAAGTGCGGGCAAGGTACGGGCAACCTTCTTCAATGTTAGGCAACCTCTTTCAATGTGTGGGCAAGTGTTGGGAAGATGTGGGCAAGTGTGTGCATGCTTGGTGCACCCATGTGCATGGTGGAGGCAAGTGTGGGCAAGGTACGGGCAACCTTGTTCAATGTGTGGGCTAGTGTTGGAAAGATGTGGGCAAGTGTGTGCATGCTTGGTGCACGCATGTGCAAGGTGGAGGCAAGTGCGGGCAAGGTACGGGCAACCTTCTTCAATGTTAGGCAACCTCTTTCAATGTGTGGGCAAGTGTTGGGAAGATGTGGGCAAGTGTGTGCATGCTTGGTGCACCCATGTGCATGGTGGAGGCAAGTGTGGGCAAGGTACGGGCAACCTTGTTCAATGTGTGGGCTAGTGTTGGAAAGATGTGGGCAAGTGTGTGCATGCTTGGTGCACGCATGTGCAAGGTGGAGGCAAGTGCGGGCAAGGTACGGGCAACCTTCTTCAATGTTAGGCAACCTCTTTCAATGTGTGGGCAAGTGTTGGCAAGATGTGGGCAAGTGTGTGCATGCTTGGTGCACCCATGTGCATGGTGGAGGCAAGTGTGGGCAAGGTACGGGCAACCTTGTTCAATGTGTGGGCTAGTGTTGGAAAGATGTGGGCAAGTGTGTGCATGCTTGGTGCACGCATGTGCAAGGTGGAGGCAAGTGCGGGCAAGGTACGGGCAACCTTCTTCAATGTTAGGCAACCTCTTTCAATGTGTGGGCAAGTGTTGGCAAGATGTGGGCAAGTGTGTGCATGCTTGGTGCACCCATGTGCATGGTGGAGGCAAGTGTGGGCAAGGTACGGGCAACCTTGTTCAATGTGTGGGCTAGTGTTGGAAAGATGTGGGCAAGTGTGTGCATGCTTGGTGCACGCATGTGCAAGGTGGAGGCAAGTGCGGGCAAGGTACGGGCAACCTTCTTCAATGTTAGGCAACCTCTTTCAATGTGTGGGCAAGTGTTGGCAAGATGTGGGCAAGTGTGTGCATGCTTGGTGCACCCATGTGCATGGTGGAGGCAAGTGTGGGCAAGGTACGGGCAACCTTGTTCAATGTGAGGCAACCTCTTTCAATGTGTGGGCAAGATGTGGGCAAGTGTATGCATGCTTGGTGCACGCATGTGCATGGTGGAGGCAAGTGTGGGCAAGGTACGGGCAACCTTGTTCAATGTGTGGGCAAGTGTGTGCAAGCTTGGTGCACCCATGTGCATGGTGGAGGCAAGTGTGGGCAAGGTACGGGCAACCTTGTTCAATGTGTGGGCTAGTGTTGGAAAGATGTGGGCAAGTGTATGCATGCTTGGTGAAAACATGTGCAAGGTGGTGGCAAGTGTGGGCAAGGTAGGGGCAACCTTCTTCAATGTTAGGCAACCTCTTTCAATGTGTGGGCAAGTGTTGGCAAGATGTGGGCAAGTGTGTGCATGCTTGGTGCACCCATGTGCATGGTGGAGGCAAGTGTGGGCAAGGTACGGGCAACCTTGTTCAATGTGAGGCAACCTCTTTCAATGTGTGGGCAAGATGTGGGCAAGTGTATGCATGCTTGGTGCACGCATGTGCATGGTGGAGGCAAGTGTGGGCAAGGTACGGGCAACCTTGTTCAATGTGTGGGCAAGTGTGTGCAAGCTTGGTGCACCCATGTGCATGGTGGAGGCAAGTGTGGGCAAGGTACGGGCAACCTTGTTCAATGTGCGGGCAAGCTCTTTCAATGTGTGGGCAAGTGTTGGCAAGATGTGGGCAAGTGTATCCAAGGTCGTGGCAAGGTATGGGCAAGTTTGTGCAAGGTCCGGGCAAGTGTTGGTAGGCATGGACAGGGTCGTGGCACGTTTTGGGCAAGTCCTGGCACGTCCAGGCAGGTCCTGGCACGTCCAGGACTGGTCCTGGCACGTCCAGGCAGGTCCTGGCACGTACAGGACTGGTCCTGGCACGTCCAGGACTGGTCCTGGCACGTCCAGGACCTGCCTGGCACGTCCAGGACTGGTCCTGGCACGTCCAGGACTGGTCCTGGCACGTACAGGACCTGCCTGGCACGTCCAGGACTGGTCCTGGCACGTCCAGGATCAGTCCTGGCACGTCCAGGACGTGCCTGGCACGTCCAGGATCAGTCCTGGCACGTCCAGGATCAGTCCTGTACGTGCCAGGACCTGCCCAGGACTGGTCCGGGCAGGTTCTGTG
>JAYWLJ010000240.1:70000-100000 GCA_037074615.1 Leucaena leucocephala | reverse complement strand
AGGAAGAATGAAAGGAATATCTTATCGCGGTAATCATATTTCTTTCGGTAGATATGCTCTTCAAGCACTTGAACCTGCTTGGATCACATCTAGACAAATCGAAGCAGGGCGCCGAGCAATGACACGAAATATACGCCGTGGTGGAAAAATATGGGTACGTATATTTCCAGACAAACCAGTTACAGTAAGACCAACAGAAACCCGTATGGGTTCGGGGAAAGGATCCCCCGAATATTGGGTAGCTGTCGTTAAACCGGGTAGAATACTTTATGAAATGGGTGGAGTAGCCGAAAATATAGCTCGAAAGGCTATTTCAATAGCGGCGTCCAAAATGCCTATAAAAACTCAATTCATTATTTCTGGATAGGAATGTAGAACCAAAGGAAAGAAGTTTTGGGTATAAAAAAACAATTGCAGGTTTTCTTTTTTTTTTTTTTTTATTTCGTCCTTTGCTTTACTTTACATTAAAAAAAAACAGATTAAAAAAATGATATGATTCAACCTCAAACCCATTTGAATGTAGCAGACAATAGCGGGGCCCGAGAATTGATGTGTATTCGAATCATAGGAGCTAGTAATCGTCGATATGCACATATTGGTGACGTTATTGTTGCTGTGATCAAGGAAGCGGTACCAAATACACCTCTAGAAAGATCAGAAGTGATCAGAGCTGTAATTGTACGTACTTGTAAAGAACTCAAACGCGACAACGGAATGATAATACGATATGATGACAATGCTGCAGTTGTCATTGATCAAGAAGGAAATCCAAAAGGAACTCGAGTTTTTGGCGCGATCGCCCGAGAATTGAGACAGTTAAATTTTACTAAAATAGTTTCACTAGCTCCTGAGGTATTATAAGATAAGCCCAAGATATAGTGATAGTATTGAAATAAAATAAATAAATTAGTAGATTATGTCTCACGCATATACTTTGAATAATTTTCATAAAAAAAAAAAAAAAAAAAGAAAAAGAACATGTTGATTATATCAAAATTCGGAAGCAAGAAAAATTTTAGTTTATCATGGGTAAGGACACTATTGCTGACATAATAACTTCGATACGAAATGCTGACATGGATAGAAAAGGAACGGTTCGAATAGTATCTACTAACGTTACCGAAAACATTGTGAAAATACTTTTACGAGAGGGGTTTCTCGAAAACGTAAGGAAACTTGTGGAAAACAACAAATCGTTTTTGGTTTTAACCCTACGACATAGAAGGAATAGGAAAGGACCATATAGAACTAGTTTAAATTTAAAACGAATCAGTCGACCTGGTCTACGAATCTATTCTAACTATCAACGAATTCCTAGAATTTTAGACGGGATGGGGATTGTAATTCTCTCTACTTCTCGGGGTATAATGACAGACCGAGCGGCTCGACTAGAAGGAATCGGCGGAGAAATTTTGTGTTATATATGGTAATCCTTCTGCTATCCGAATTGTATCCGAAACTTTCTATTTGTGAAAAAAAAAAGACAAGTTGTCTAATATCACCCCTTCTACATTAGTTGATACTTCAAGGAGGGTTGGGCTGAAATGAAAGAAAGAACAAAAATCGATTCATGAAGGTTTAATTACTGAATCACTTCCCAATGATATGTTCCGTGTTTCTTTCTATAATGAAGTCAGATTCTAAGTTATGTTTGAGGAAAGATCCGACACAATTTTTTACATATACTACCAGGAGATAAAGTCAAAATTGAAGTAAGTTGTTATGATTCAAACGGGGGGCGTCTAATTTACAGACTCCACAACAAGGATTCGACTGCTTAGTCGGTTTTTCAACATTCCTGTCATGGGATACATTTCACGGTTCAAAAATTTCAAGAAACTTATTTTCTTCCAATAACAATAAGTATAAGTAGATTCGAAATTCAGTTAATCAAGGAATAACAACTATGAAAATAAGAGCCTCCGTTCGTAAAATTTGTGAAAAATGTAGACTAATCCGTAGGAGGGGACGAATTATAGTAATTTGTTCCAACCCGAGGCATAAACAAAGACAAGGATAATCTTTCGAAAAGGGACTCTCTAAAGAAACCGATCAACAAATCAAAATAGAAGATCTGTTTTGACATGAAATGGATATATCCATATATCTCTGACTTATATTTATGAAATGGTAAAATATGGCAAAATCTATACCAAAAAGCGGTTCACGTAGGGCTGGACGTATTGGTTCACGTAAAAGTGCACGCCGAATACCAAAGGGCGTTATTCATGTTCAAGCAAGTTTCAACAACACCATTGTGACTGTTACAGATGTACGGGGTCGGGTGATTTCTTGGTCCTCCGCCGGTACTTGTGGATTCAGGGGTACAAGAAGGGGGACACCATTTGCTGCTCAAACCGCAGCAGGAAATGCTATTCGAGCAGTAGTGGATCAAGGTATGCAACGAGCAGAAGTTATGATAAAAGGTCCTGGTCTCGGAAGAGATGCAGCATTACGAGCTATTCGTAGAAGTGGTATACTTCTAAGTTTCGTACGGGATGTAACTCCTATGCCACATAATGGATGCAGACCCCCTAAAAAAAGACGGGTGTAGAAATAAATATTTAAGAGATTTCAAGAGAAATAAATGACTCAAAGATCTTATCAAATAATATTACTATGGTTCGAGAGAAAGTAAAAGTATCTACTCGGACACCACAGTGGAAGTGCGTTGAATCAAGAACAGATAGTAAGCGTCTTTATTATGGACGCTTTATTCTCTCTCCCCTTATGAAAGGTCAAGCCGACACAATAGGCATTGCGATGCGAAGAGCGTTGCTTGGAGAAATAGAAGGAACATGTATTACACGCGCAAAATCTGAGAAAATACCACATGAATATTCTACCATAATAGGTATTCAAGAATCAGTACATGAAATTTTAATGAATTTGAAAGAAATTGTATTGAGAAGTAATCTCTATGGAACTTGTAACGCGCTTATTTGTGTCAAAGGTCCAGGATATGTAACTGCTCAAGACATCCTCTTACCGCCTTCTGTGGAAATCGTTGATAATACGCAACATATAGCTAACCTAACGGAACCAATTGATTTGTGTATTGGATTACAAATCGAGAGGAATCGAGGATATAATATAAAAACGCCAAATAACTTTCAAGACGGAAGTTATCCTATAGATGCTGTATTCATGCCTGTTCGAAATGCGAATCATAGTATTCATTCTTATGGGAATGGAAATGAAAAGCAAGAGATCCTTTTTCTAGAAATATGGACAAATGGAAGTTTAACTCCTAAAGAAGCACTTCATGAAGCCTCCCGGAATTTGATTGATTTATTTATTCCCTTTCTACAGGCGACAGACGAAAACTTCCATTTAGAGAACAATCAATACAAGGTTACTTTACCTTTTTTTACTTTTGATGATAGATTGGCTAAACTTAAACTAAAGAAAAAGAAAAAAGAAATAGCATTGAAATCGATTTTTATTGACCAATCAGAATTGTCTCCCAGGATTTATAATTGTCTCAAAAAGTCCAATATACATACATTATTCGACCTTTTGAATAACAGTCAAGAAGACCTTATGAAAATGGAACATTTTCACATAGAAGATGTAAAACAGATATTGGGCATTCTAGAAAAGAAATAAATGGGTTTGCGCCTTTACTTTATTATATATTTGGACCGGAATTTAATTGAATAAAAGTATCTAGGGAGACTTCAATTTGACTTTGAAGTTATTACTCCCTAGATACACATGTCATGATATTTTACAATTGAATCAATTTAAAAAAGACCTAAAGTTAGGGATTTATCAATAGGTAATGTTGCTCCAATACCCAAGTACAAGGCCACGGCGGTACCAATCAAAAAGACGGTTGTCGCTACTGGACGGCGAAATGGATTTTGGAATTTATTAACATTTTCCAAAAAAGGTACTGTTAATAATCCCGCAGGTACTGAAACCATTAAAAGAACACCCAATAGCTTGTTAGGTACTGTACGAAGTATTTGAAATACGGGAAAGAAATACCATTCAGGTAATATTTCCAAAGGAGTTGCAAACGGATCCGCGGGTTCACCAATCATTGATGGTTCTAGAACCGCTAAGCCCACGTTACATGCAATAGTACCAAGAATTACTACTGGAAAAATATATAAAAGATCGTTGGGCCATGCGGGTTCCCCGTAATAATTATGACCCATACCTTTAGCCAACTTAGCTCTTAATACAGGATCATTCAAGTCAGGTTTTTTTGTTATTGGGATAGGTGAATTCTTATAGATCCATCCCCCCAAAGAACCGGACATGATAATTTTTCATCATCCGGCTCGAGCAAGAATCAACCAAACTAAAGGGATTAAATGGAAACGGATATAAAAAAAATAAATATCGATTTTATTAAATCGATATTTATCCATATCCACACACATATGAATGATTCTATATGGAAGATTACCGAATTCCATTTTACAAAGTTATAACTATCCATTCCAAGGAATTCAGTTCTTACAGGGAAATGCTCAATACCCAAGTAGGCTTACAAAATTAATCATGATCAAGAGCTTTCTGGGTCGTCTCATCCTTTGCGATTCACCCTTATCCCCAAAATCAAATAGATCAAGCTGAGATGCAATTTTTATTTTTGACATACAAAGGATTTACTTGTTACTAATATAGTCTAGCCGCTGCTCTTCTTTAGATCCCGTGTTTCACTTCGATAGTATCATAAATCGGATCGATGCAAAAGAAATGAATGCATTTCCATACTATTAAGTAAATAAAATAGCTAAAAGATAATCTGGATTATGCCACATCACTTATTCTATTGGATCTTACGAAGCCTGTTCATGCACGGCATGCTTGGTTCTGATCATAGAAAAGATTCTCTTCAAAGTGAACCGTCCTATCCTCTCTATGGGGCGGCGGTTGTAACAAAGACACATTTGGTTGTGAATTCCAATGTAGCAGATAAAGGCATATTTTGATTTCTGCACGGCCCAATTAATAGTTCAAGTCACACACTCCCATAATCCATTTTCTCTTCGGAGAATTCCCTTCAACTATTCATTCATGTCAAATAAATAATAAAATATTGTGGAGTTGAGGGGAAATTTCCAAATACATGTCTTATTCTTTGTCAATAATCCATATTTGTAGCAATGAAATATTATTATTCCTCCCCAAGTAATAAGATAAATGATTGATTACAAAGATCTATTCTTTATATTCTCTATAAAGGACCAGAAATACCTTGCTTACGGATCATTAGGAAATGCATTAACATAAATACGGCAGTAAGAAGAGGTAACACAAAAGTGTGTAAACTATAAAAACGAGTCAAAGTGGACTGTCCTACACTAGCACTTCCGCGTAATAACTCTACCAAAGGCGATCCTATTACCGGAATAGCTTCCGGTACGCCTGTTACAATTTTTACTGCCCAATACCCGATTTGGTCCCAAGGTAAAGAATAACCTGTTACACCAAAAGATGCGGTCAATACACCCAGAACCACACCTGTAACCCAAGTCAATTCGCGAGGTTTTTTAAAACCACCAGTGAGATATACACGAAATACGTGCAGGATTATCATTAGGACCATCATACTTGCCGACCATCGATGAACTGATCGGATTAACCAACCAAAGTTAGCTTCCGTCATTATGTATTGAACAGAAGCAAAAGCCTCAGTAACAGTCGGACGGTAATAAAAAGTCATAGCAAACCCTGTAGCTACTTGTACTAAAAAACAAGTAAGCGTAATTCCTCCTAGACAATAAAATATGTTGACATGAGGAGGAACGTATTTACTAGTTATATCATCTGCAATCGCCTGAATCTCGAGACGTTCTTCGAACCAATCATAAACTTTATTGAGATAGGTAAACTAAAGGGACTTCCCCCTCTGAGAACCGTATATGAGAATTTCATCTCGTACAGCTCAAACAAAAACACCCCAATACTGGTTAAAAGAGGGATGGAATAGAAAATTGGAAACTTCTTAATCTTTTGAGTCAATCTTATATAAAAATACAAAAGAGTAAAAATAAGAAAGCTCTTCTTTGTCTTTGTGGTTATAATTAAAATGCCAAAAAATCAAGTCGGCTCGCTTGTCCTTATGTTGATCCTTAGAGGCCTCTTGAATCTTCTATTTACCTATTTTTTTTTCTTTTTTTTTTTTTCTTTGTATGTAATGTGGCTTTCCTTTTGTTTTCTTTAGTATTGATAGGAATTTTCTTGTTAAGACCCTATGAATCAATTGAAACCTCAGATTCATACTAGAGCCACGATGATTCAATAAAATCTTCAAAATAAGTCCAAGGATTCCCTGAGTAAGAACCATTGGATCATCATTTATTCAAGGAGTAAAATAGATCTAATGACTAAAAAGACAAAATAATTTTGTCTTTTGATTTTGCTCAAAATCAAAAAAGAAATGGGAATTTGAAAGAAGAAAAATCTTTCAATTTCGAACTTTTCTTTGGGGAAATTTTTGGAATCCGGCCGCGAGGTCTGAATATTAAGTATGAATCATAGTTCGAATACTTCGTGATCTATTTCATATATTCCGTGCTCCAGATACTAAAATGAATATCCGACGGGATAAAACCATCTCTATCAAGACGACAGACCCATTTTCTGCACTATCAATAGGATCAATTATAACAAGTCACACACTCATATTCCGGAAATACAGAAACAAAAAAATTTCGCGATCGAACTCCCCAAAAAAATGAGCTAAAATCAAAATCCAAGACCTAAGCTTCACTTTTTTTATTTCAAAGGAAAAGTAAAAGCTAGGATTTTGTGGTTCTTGTGAATCTAATTCATTGAAATTCCGTCCAGTAAAACAGAAGAATTATAAATTTCCAAAATAATAGATAAGAATATCGCAAATAGAGCCATTGCGACACCCATCAAAGGAGTAGTTCCCCATCCAGGAGCTACTTTACCATATTCTGAATTCAACGGTTTCAATAAACTCCCTACATTAGTTCGTCTTGGAACAGATTTAGAATTCCCCTCAACAGTTTGTGTAGCCATAAAGCCTATTTTGTATTCATTAAGATCTGTTGACTTTGTATACCATTCCGTTGTAAATAAAGGATCTTATCATAGATCCATTGTAGTCTTAAAATTATATAATAATGGAAACAGCAACCCTAGTCGCCATCTTTATATCTGGTTTGCTTGTAAGTTTTACTGGGTACGCCTTATATACTGCTTTTGGGCAACCCTCTCAACAACTAAGAGATCCGTTCGAGGAACACGGGGACTAATTGAAGTAATGAGCCTCCCAATGTTGGGAGGCTCATTACTTCAATTCAGATGATGAAAAATCATTTCACTTTTTTAGTTGGAACTTTAGGTGGTTCTCGAAAAAAGATAGCGAAAAAAATGATCCCTAGAGTCGAGACTAAGAGGAATGTATAAACCAATGCTTCCATAAATTCGATCGTGGTTTACAATTATAGCTTCCATACCTGTTTATTTGGGATCATCTCCCGGCTAAAGATAAAGAAAAAAAAGAAGAATCAAAGAAAAGGCGGCAATTGAAATCCAAAGTTCGCCAGTACCTTATGTAAAATAACAAATAGAAAAAAAATAGAAGCTAGAAGCGAAAAATAACAGAACAATCTTGCATCAGACTACTTGTCTTCTTGTAGTTGGATCTCCAAGTTTTTGGAATGCTCCAAATTCTACTTGAGCATCCAAATCTGGGTCAATACCAGCAAAAACATCTCTGAACAAGGTTCTAGCTCCATGCCAAATGTGTCCAAAGAAGAAGAGCAAAGCAAACGAAGCATGTCCAAAAGTAAACCAACCCCTTGGACTGCTACGAAAAACACCATCGGATTTCAAAGTAGCACGATCTAATTCAAAAATTTCACCCAATTGAGCACGTCTAGCATATTTTTTGACAGTAGCAGGATCACTATAACTCACTCCATTCAGTTCGCCACCATAGAATTCAACAGTTACACCTACTTGTTCAACACTATACTTTGATTCTGCCCTTCTAAAAGGAACATCGGCTCTAACAATTCCATCTCCATCTACCAAAACAACTGGAAATGTTTCAAAAAAAGTAGGCATACGACGTACAAAAAGTTCACGCCCTTCTTTATCTCTAAATATAGGGTGTCCTAACCACCCGACAGCTATTCCATCCCCGTTATCCATTGAACCCGCTCTGAATAATCCCCCTTTCGCCGGATTATTTCCGATGTAATCATAAAAAGCTAATTTTTCAGGAATTTTAGACCAAGCTTCTGATAAACTTTGATTTTCGGCTAGTCCAGCACTAACTCTTCGATATATTTCTTGCTGAAAGTATCCCTGATCCCATTGATAGCGGGTGGGACCAAATAATTCGATGGGGGTAGTTGCTGAACCATACCACATAGTTCCAGCAACAACAAAAGCTGCAAAAAAGACAGCAGCGATACTGCTGGAAAGAACGGTTTCAATATTGCCCATACGTAATCCTTTGTATAGACGTTGAGGCGGGCGGACACTAAGATGAAATAAGCCTGCTAATATGCCCAATGTCCCTGCTGCAATATGATGAGAGGCTATTCCTCCTGGAACAAAAGGATCAAAACCTTCCACGCCCCACGCTGGATTTACAGGTTGTACCCTTCCGGTTAGTCCATAAGGGTCGGACACCCATATTCCAGGACCATATAATCCTGTTACATGAAATGCGCCAAAACCAAAGCAAGCCAATCCTGAGAGAAATAAATGAATTCCAAAGATCTTAGGCAAATCTAAAGAAGGTTTTCCTGTACGTTCATCCTCAAATATTTCTAGATCCCAATACACCCAATGCCAGATAGCTGCCAAGAAGCACAAGCCAGAAAATACAATATGTGCCCCGGCTACACCTTCGTAACTCCAAATACCCGGATTCGTTATCGTCCCTCCTGTAATACTCCAACCGCCCCATGAATTGGTTATTCCTAAGCGAGTCATGAAGGGTATAACGAACATACCCTGTCTCCACATTGGATCAAGAACGGGGTCGGAAGGATCAAAAACTGCTAATTCATATAAAGCCATTGAACCAGCCCAGCCAGCAACCAGAGCTGTATGCATTATATGGACAGCAAGCAAACGACCGGGATCATTCAATACGACGGTATGAACACGATACCAAGGCAAACCCATAGGAATACCCCTTTATCAACAAAAAATAGACACTATGTAACTTTATTGCATTAAAAAAACTATGCTATGGACCCCCTTTTTTCAGTGGATTATCTCGGAAAAAGGATGAATATTTGTTCTATTCTTTTAGTAATAATGGAATAGTTCGGTTCGTAGGAAAAAAGAGAAGCAGATCTATTTTATACTCGATAAGTACCAATACGCAATGGGAGTTGAGTCCCTTTTCGATGAGGGAATGCATCCATATTTGATCATCATTCAAAGAACCTATTCGTAAGAATTTTCCTTTATTCATTCTGTTTTCCTTTATTTTATAAACTTATTCAATCTATATTATTAACACAAGAAGCCCATTATTACGCTTCCACATCAAAGTGAAATAGAGTAGTTAATTCTTTTTTCTTTCATTTTATGCCTATTGGTGTTCCAAAAGTCCCTTTTCGAAGTCCCGGAGAGGAAGATGCATCCTGGGTTGACGTATAGTGTGACCTGTCAGATATATTGGGTCATATGGGAGTTCCCCATTCTCTCCCCCGATCGAGATATCCTCTATTTCGCCCAAAAAAATTGATTGAATTATCAAAAATTTGTAGCGTGAAGTGCAATGAAGTGAAATTAGATCCATTTTGTGAGGAGGTATCCATATTAATATTAGCAATTCAAAGAATTTATGGTTGACTTGGCTGGAACAATAAAATGAGGTATCCAGGCTCCGTTTAGAAAAACCCAATTGGAAATATATCTATGATTATTACTTATATCATAGATATCATAAAGGATTCTATTTAGAAATGAATTCTAAATAGAAGTGATCTCAAACTGTTAATCAATCACTAATAAATATGATGAATACGTTGAATATTTGACGAAAGACATGAAAGAAATTAATTGAAAAAAAAAAAGACGTGGTATTGGGGTTATTTGTCCTATATGTGCAAATCCAAATCGGGCAGATCCTTACTCGGAGTAGAGCATAAACCTAAAAAAATCAAAAAAGCCCATTCAGGAACAAGAAAATGACATCGTGATTTTTGGATTGGATCTCGATGAAAAAATACATCAATGAAAAGTTAGTTCAATAAGTTTAGTGAATTTTTTTAATAAAATATTATAGGAAACCCGTCCAAACTCATCGTTCTTGAAAAATAGAAGAAAAGCCACTTCGTTAGAAAGAGTCCCCTGCTATGAAAAAAGAAAGAGGGCTGGAATCTACACATTGATTTTCTTTTTTCGCAAGTTTTGTTGAACCGTATGCATCAAAAGGTGCTCATACGGCTCCTAAGGGATAGAATTTTATCCTAATCAACCGACTTTATCGAGAAAGATTACTTTTTTTAGGCCAAGAGATTGATAGCGAAATCTCGAATCAACTTATTGGTCTTATGGTATATCTCAGTATCGAGAATGATACCAAGGATCTGTATTTATTTATAAACTCTCCTGGCGGCTGGGTAACACCCGGAATAGCTATTTATGATACTATGCAATTTGTGCGACCAGATGTACAGACAATATGCATGGGATTGGCCGCCTCAATGGCGTCTTTTATCCTGGTCGGAGGAGAAATTACCAAACGTCTAGCATTCCCTCACGCTTGGCGCCAATGAGTTTTTTATTTGAGAGAAAAAAGAAGACTATGCCTTCGCCATATGAATTATTAATATTAAGTAATAATAGCATGGCACTTCGAATTCGATATGAAAATTTTTTATTGTTTTTTTTTTCAAAAAATTCGATTATATATCGAAAGAGTAGTATGAGATAAAGTAAAGAAAGAGAGGGTATTTACGATTTTATCTTCTCTATCGTAGCCCTATTTCAGCGTCACAAACAAACTTTTTTCACACCGGAAGATTATTAAGAATATTTATGTTATGAAAGAGTACGCAAAAAAACAAAACAAAGAAACTTTGGGATTGCTGAATCAAAGACGAAATAAATATATAAAGCAACGGGGCCATCATAGTATTTTTTAACTCCTCCGAAAAAAAAAAAAAGAAGGGTGGTAATTGGATCATTTACGATCTGGGTATAATAGACCCAATATTTTCTCTTTCTTCGATGAAAGATAAAAAAACGAATTCCATTGTGGAGCCGTATGCAATGCGAAAAAAATGCCCGTACGGTTGTTCAATTCTATCTTTTTCTTTATCTCTTTCCCTCGCCTCATCGTGCAAGATAGAGGAACCTTTTATTATGTTATATTCTATCATCAGGGTAATGATCCATCAACCTATTTCCGGTTTTTATGAGGCACAAACCGGAGAATTTATCCTGGAAGCGGAAGAACTCCTGAAACTGCGCGAAACCCTTACAAGGGTTTATGTACAAAGAACAGGCAAGCCCTTATGGGTTGTATCCGAAGACATGGAAAGGGATGTTTTTATGTCAGCAACAGAAGCCCAAGCTCATGGAATTGTTGATCTTGTAGCGGTTGGATAAAAAATAGCAGTGATTTCGCACAAATAGACGATTTAAGATTTTATCTTCTTAAGGGTTTAATATTCTATTAATCTATTACTATTAAAATAAAATTAAATACAAGAAATTCCAAATCATCCGGTTAGGATCGATCTAAACCAGCCCATAATGTATAATTCAGCATGCCAACTATTAAACAACTTATTAGAAATCCACGACAGCCAATCAGAACCGTCACGAAATCCCCCGCTCTTCGGGGATGCCCTCAGCGTCGAGGAACATGTACAAGGGTGTATGTGCGACTCGTTTAAATCATGGGATGAGACAAAATAAAGGAAAGAAAAAAAATTTTCCAGTATCAATGATCAATACCAGTGAATCAGATAGAATGGAAGAACTCCATTCACTATCTAAAAAAGATCGATCTATCTTATCTTTCTATTGTGTATGAAATTTATGGTTTCCATTGGTGTAAATCTAATCACCTCCATTTGCAATTTAAGATCAGAAAGAATTCCCCATTGGTAACAAATAGTTATCCATTAAGCGGGGGAAATCCTATTTAAAAATTAAAAAGCAGAAAGATTTTTTTGATTCTTGCAAGAACGGACTAACAGGGTCAGCTATCCAACCAATCTTCATAATTAAATACCGTTACTGTATAAGGTATATCTCGTTATGAAAGACCTATTACTGGAAAATTCATGGGTAGAGCCAAAAAGTGGTAACTGTACAAGTTACCAATAGCATTGATTAAATGAAGGAAGGGCTCCGGTGTATAGAGAGGACCTCACCGTTTAAGAAGTAACCATAGAGACGATGGAACCCACAATTTTATTTCCATTTACTACTTTATTTTATTCCCAATGCCTAGAAAAAAGGAAAAAAACGTGGTCGGGAAGGTTATAGTAGCAAAAGCCATTGGAATTTTGATTTTATAAATTGGAAGAATCCGTTTTGGTATTAATAGACTAGGAAAGGGGAAAAGAATAACTGAAAGAAAGGAAATCAATTAGTTATTCATCAAAGTTTCATTTATTCAATGACCAGAATTAGACGAGGATATATAGCTCGTAGACGCAGAACAAAAATTCGTTTATTTACATCAAGCTTTCGCGGGGCTCATTCAAGACTTACTCGAACAATGACTCAACAGAAAATAAGAGCTTTGGTTTCGTCTCATCGTGATAGAGATAGGAAAAAAAGGGATTTTCGTCGTTTGTGGATCGCTCGAATAAATGCAGTAATTCGCGGGAATCCGGTATTCTATATTTATAGTAGATTCATACACAATCTATATAAGGGGCAGTTGCTTCTTAATCGTAAAATACTTGCACAAATAGCTATATCAAATAGGAATTGTCTTTATATGATTTCCAATGAGATCATAAAATAAGGAAATTGGAAGGAATCCGTCAGAATTTTGAAATGGAGTTTCTCTGGAGAATGAACTCCGAGAAGGTAGAGTAGAAATTAGTATGATAAAATCTGATAATATGATTGATAAAAAGTCGTTAAAATGAGCGAACACGCTCAATAAAAAAAAAGATTTATTCTTCTTTCCCGATTTTCCCGATTCTTTTTTTTTTTTTTTTCTTACAACACGACTGATTCTCGGATTTTTTGAACAAGACATCCATCTGTGTTTGAGTTTGAATTCGGATTGGAATTTTGATTCAATTGAAGAGTAAGCTTATTTTTTTCTGAGTCTAAAACCTGTAGTTCTAGTGGTCGACTCACTTCTTTCAAATTGTTTCTCATTATTAAGAAAAGGTAACAAAGATAAAATACGAGCTTGTTTTATAGCAATAGTAATTAATCGTTGTTCTTTTAAGGTCAACTTATTCACCCGTCTAGATAATATTTTCCCTTGTTCACTAATAAATCGACTAATTAAACTCATGTTTCTATAATCAATTCGATCCCCCGATTGGATCGGGGGCAAACGCCTACGAAAAGATCTCTTGGGTTTAAGAAAGAGTCGTTTGGATTTATCCATAATTTGTTTATTCCTTATCCCTAAAATCCTATTTTGATCAAATAAAAAATGATTTCTATTATTAATTAATAGGATTTGGTTTGTCTATATTTATTTATTTGTCTATATTTATTTATTTGTTTCTATTTAACTATATGAAATAATATAGATATATATATATCTCATTTTTTTTTTCATGTTCTTCGGAAAGGTGACACACAAGCACTAGATTCGATCTATATCTATTTCTTTATCTCCCCGTGAATTGTATGTTTGTAACAATAGGGACAGAATTTTCTCAATTCCAATCGACTAGGTGTATTGTGTCGATTCTTTTGAGTAATATATCTGGAAATACCCGTTGATTCCTTTTTAACACCATTTCGAACACAACTGGTACATTCCAAAATAACCCTTACTCGGACATCTTTACCCTTGGCCATGAACCTCCTTTGGGTTTTTAATTCACCCACCTTTTCTATTTTCCGATCCGAAGCGAATAAGACGAAAGGAACAAAAAAATCGAAGTTGCTAATAACTCAAAATCCAATTATGAAATAAAGATTTTGTTCCAATCAATATAGTAAATAATAAGTAATACAAAAATTTCGAACTCTATTTGTAATCGCAATAAAATATTTCATTTAAGTATCTTGTATTGTATGATACTCTTACAATAGCCACATTTCGATTTCCGTTTTCTTTTAACTCTATTATTAATTGAATTGGAGTCTGAACCCGAGTTTCGCTGAGGTTGAATCCACCTTTTTCTTTCGCTTTCCTCCCTTATTCTATCTATCTAATTCTAAAAAAAAAGAAGGGAAAGATAGATTAGTCACAAATATTTGATTCTATTTCGAATCTTCTTCACCCCTTTCCATGTCAATAACTAGAATGAAAAAAAAGGAAATGTCAACGCATCTGGGAATAAACGATTGATTTCTATCAATAAACCTGCTAAAGATCCGAACCATAGAGTACTTAGTACCGGTGCCACGGAAAGATATGTTTTTAGATCTCGCATTGAAAATCCTCCTTCTTTTTTTTGTATTCCATATTGGAATACATTATATTATGCTAAGAGATATATATGTAGTTAAAGACCACTTGTATTTGTGCGCGGAATCCCTAATTCAAATTGAAATGTGCAATAATTCGGTAGATAAGATTTTCTTTTCTTTCTTTTTCTTAAAGCAGAAAGCTGGGTCCCTTTCTGCCTGAGAATTCCCCAGAAAAATATTCGAAAAATATTCATTTATTATTATTCTATGTTATATGATATGAGACCAAAAAAAAGAAAAGGCAAGATCCATTTTTCATATCAATGGAGGAAATAAAATAAGGGATGTGGAAAACAAGACGGGGATTTTCTACAATGATACTGTAGACGAATTAAAAGGGATGTAGCGCAGCTTGGTAGCGCGTTTGTTTTGGGTACAAAATGTCACGGGTTCAAATCCTGTCATCCCTACCTATTACTTCTCCTCTGAGCAGTAACGATAGATCCAGATCTATTAAAAAAATTGGACATATATAATCTTTAATTTTATGATATATGATAGTATACACATCCAAGAAGTATTTATTGGGGTTATACAAAAAATCCCCTTCTTTACATTACAGCCTTTTACGTTGTCATAAGAAAGCGCTCTTAGTTCAGTTCGGTAGAACGTGGGTCTCCAAAACCCAATGTCGTAGGTTCAAATCCTACAGAGCGTGATTTCGCTCTTGTCTTGTTAGACCGAAAATGATACTCAACTGAAAGAATTGAAGAACAATCTCACTTTGGCCTTGACCTCCTCCTTTTTTTAATTTAATCCGGAGGAGGTCAGTTAAAAAAAAGAGATGTTAATTAATCAAAGGTCCAACTGATCACCACGTCTGTATTGTAAATATGCGGTTACGAATAATCCAGCCAAAGTAATAGGAATTAGACCTAAGACGATTCCAAATAGAAAAACTTCAATCATTTCAATTTAATTTATTTGAAAGAGGAAAAAGAGAGGTAATATCTATCCCTAAATAGTAATCCGTATTGCCTAGGAATCTCAATGACCAATACCAATAATTGGTAATTCACACAGTAAGGAACTATAGAAGATATGGAATACTGTAGAAAGATTTCTTTTTATGAATTATTCATTTAATTAATTTCAAATAAGTCCTATCTTACTCAGACCAATAAATAAAGCTGAGGTTATAGTTAAAGCCGCTAATAGAAAACCGAAATAACTAGTTAGAGTAGGCATGAAGGAGCTAAAGGAAATATGTTCTTTTTATACATAGGTTTATAAAGCACTTCCCTAAGTTTCAACTTTTGAAAGATACGAGGATAAGCAAAAATATCATACCAATTGAAAAAATAAGTTCAATTGAAAGTTTTTGATTTTGATTTTTTCTTGTATCGAGTCCATTTTTGATTTTCGAATAAAGAGTAAAGAGAAAGAGTGACCTTATAATATCTTTTTCTTTATTTATTTTTTTTTACCTTCACTTTATTTTATTTACTTTCATTTTTAATTCATTAGCTTCAGCAGTAGGTTCATTCACATAATATGTCAAATGAGAAGAAAAAAGGTATCGCACGATCAGATCACGGGAAAAAATCCAATTTTTATTTCGGTCCAATTCGATTATAAAACCAATAATTCCTATTATCTTTTCCTTTCTAGATTTTACATTTTGTTTTTCCATATTCTATATAAAGCATAAAGACCCTCTTTTTTTAAGGAATTGGTTAGTCGTCCAGAAACAAGTAAGAGTCGTAGATAGGATTCGATAAAAAAAAAAGAGAAGAATGAATAAAAGAATTCTACTAATCTATATTTGTGATGCACGCGTTTTTGTATTATATCCAAAGGTTCTTTCTTGACCTAACTACAAAGAGTGGGATTCCAACAAAAAACCTATTCTACACCTACTAAAAGGAGATTTGTCGATTTCACATCTAATTGAATTAGGAAAATATGATAATCTCCATCTCCGTCATGAATTATTCGAAAACAATCCGGGGGATTCCCATTTTACCTGATCTTCAATTTCGAGTTCGGAGCCAATAATGAAAATGGAGAGAAAAGAAACCCTATACTACAGAAATTTGAGGAATTTTCTATTAAATGGTACTATACATTGACCAGCAAAAAAAAAAGAGGAAAGAAATTATCTAGCACTGAAGTTTCATTTTAATTGAAATTTCGTTGCTGTGTCAGAAGAAGGATAGCTATACTGATTCGGTATATTCTAAAAATACCCTTGGTACTATATTGACGATCTCACAAAGATTGAAATTCAGTGAATTCCCATTTACTGATCTTATCTTTTACGGAATCGATCCCCCTTTGACTGTACAAGAATATGTGGAGCTCAGTATGTCTGGAAGCACAGGAGAACGTTCTTTTGCTGATATTATTACCAGTATTCGATACTGGGTCATTCATAGCATTACTATACCTTCCCTATTCATTGCGGGTTGGTTATTTGTCAGCACGGGTTTAGCTTACGATGTGTTTGGAAGCCCTCGGCCAAACGAGTATTTTACAGAGAGCCGACAAGGAATTCCATTAATAACCGGCCGTTTTGATTCTTTGGAACAACTCGATGAATTTAGTAGATCTTTTTAGGAGGACCCAATGACCATAGATCGAACCTATCCAATTTTTACAGTGCGATGGTTGGCTGTTCACGGACTAGCTGTACCTACCGTTTCTTTTTTGGGGTCAATATCAGCAATGCAGTTCATCCAACGATAAACCTAATCCGAATTAGAGAGCTATGACACAATCAAACCCGAACGAACAAAATGTTGAATTGAATCGTACCAGTCTCTACTGGGGGTTATTACTCATTTTTGTACTTGCTGTTTTATTTTCCAATTATTTCTTCAATTAAGAGAAGAAAAGAGAATATTTTTATATTCAAAAATAGTAGGAATTCTCTTATCCCATTCGGAAGGATCGCATCTTATAATTATCTATGACTGTTTATGTCTCTAGCATGACCACTTGATAAAATGTGGAGGGAAGCGGGATAAATGGCCGATACTACTGGAAGGATTCCTCTTTGGATAATAGGTACTGTAACTGGTATTCCTGTGATCGGTTTAATAGGCATTTTCTTTTATGGTTCATATTCCGGATTGGGTTCGTCCTTGTAGTAATCGGATGAACTGCGTTATAGACATGAAAGAGTAAGAACTCAACGGGGCCTACTCCTCGAATCAAACAAAGAAAGAAGTGATAGGCCCCGTTGAGTTCTTAATAATCATAATATTTTGTTTTGTTCATATAAATGAGAAAAGAGATCACTTTTTCCGATGCTTCAAAAAACTCCTTTTCATTTTCTTCTGATGATTTTTTTTAATTAACTTGCTTAATTGATTCCGAACATCTCTTCCCTGATAGTATCGATCGAGACTTTCAAAGTTAGAAGAAAGTAAGGAATCACTCAATTTTTTTCCTGGATCGCAGAATCACAATCCATCTATATATATATGTATTTCTGTTGATCCGATATCATGCCAAGCCCTTCTAGAAAAGTTCTGATAAACCTGGAAAAAATAGAAACTAAGAATAGGAATCTTCGACAAATCGAATCAAGAACCCTTCTTATTTCGACACCGGAAAGGGATGTGGAAGATTCCCTTTCCAGCGTCGAAGACTAGGACAACGAATAATACCTTTTATAATCCCTTCTTCCCCTCATTTATCCTTTCTTTCTTTATATTCTCCGCTTACTTATCTTATGTTTAGTATCTAGTTCTAGTGGAATTTGATTCTATTAGAATAGAAAACTATTGACACATTGTATGACATTTCAATCTGACAATAGTGACATCGTCACACCCCTCCAATTCGGATTGAAAAAACAAAGAAAAGAAGGGCTAAAGTAAAATAGCCTTCTTCGCAATATAAATACTCTTATTTAGTATTTAGGAATGCAGTACAAAAAATTCCCGACATCTGGTAGAAAAAGAATAGAAACAAGCAAAAGACTTTAGACTTTTCATCATTTTTTTGATCATACATAAAGAAAACAAGAATTTGGTTCTTTTTCCATTTTACAAACTTGATGTTGATAAATCCGCGGATCTAGAAATTCATTTCGGACAATTGAACCTTCTCGAACTGTTTCTTTTTAAGAACCAAAAAGATTTGTGCCAAAACAACAGATGCCAAAAAGAAAAAAAGTCCTTGGACACGTAATGGATCTTGAAGTACTACTTCAGCATCTCCCTGACCGAATCCACCCACATTAGGATTACTTGTTAATGGTTGATCAAGTTTGATAGATTCGCCCTCTGAAACAAGAAGTTCTGGTCCTGGAGGAATAATATCAACCACTTGACGCCCATCCGATGCATTCGCTATGGTTATTTCGTATCCCCCTTTTTCTTTTCGTATGATTTTGCTTACTATACCCGCTGCTGTAGCATTATAAACCGTATTGTTACTTTTGTTCCCGTTGGGATAAATCTGTCCCCTTCCCCGGTTCCCACCTACGTATATTGGATATTTTAAGAAGTGAACATCTTTATTAGTCGCGGGATCGGGGGAAAGAATAGGAAAAGTTATTTCACTATATTTCTGACCAGAAACAGGCCCTATCACAAGAATATTTTTTTTATTCGGACGGTAGTTCTGAAAAGACAGATTGCCTATCTTTTCTTTCATCTCGGGCGAAATACGATCGGGGGGGGCTAATTCAAACCCCTCTGGTAAAATAAGAACGGCCCCTACATTCAAAGGCCCCTTTTTACCATTAGCAAGAACTTGTTTCAGTTGCATATCATAAGGAATTCTAACAACTGCTTCAAATACAGTATCAGGAAGTACCGCCTGTGGAACCTCAATATCGACAGGCTTATTAGCTAAATGGCAATTGGCGCATACAATACGACCAGTTGCTTCTCGTGGATTTTCAAAACCCTGCTGCGCAAAAATGGGATATGCATTTGAAATGGATGCCCGAGTTATTATATATATCATGAGCGATACGGAAATGAATCGAGTAATCTCTTCCTTTATAGAAGAAAAGGTATTTCTAATTTGCATGGTCCAATCATTGATCCCGAAAATTTCTACAATAAAATTAGGTAGGTCGCTAGTATAGTTCCCTATCCACGATTCTGCTATTTACTGAAATAATTTTACTGGAATATAGTAGGAATACTCTGGATGGGTAGAAAGAGTAAGGTAAGTACAACTTTGAATGCTTTGCTTATGTACAAAGTAAGAAAGATGATAATTGGATCAGTGAATCGTTTTTCAGTCATTCATTGAATGATAAATCACTACAAGTGACGGAGATACACGATTTAAATAGCGGAAAATCCAATATTTAAAAATTGTATCTAGAATGACTGGAAAAGTGGAAACAAGACCAGATATAATTTGATCATTATGAGCAAATCCAAAATCGTTGTAGACATAGCCAATCATTAGTTCCCAACCGTGAGGCGAATGAAATCCGATACATAAATCAGTTACTAAAAGAATAGAAAAAGCTTTGATTGTGTCGCTTAAATTATATAGGAATTCTTGAACCCAAGAGTTAAGAATAAGAAGTTCTTCATTACCCAGAATAGAATAACCACTTAAAATAACGAAACAGATGATATTTGTCGAGAAGTGCAAAATCGTATGGATATGATTCTCATCGTGCATCTTGATCAATTGTATTGTTTCTTTGTGGAGCCCTATATGAAGCTTTTGTAGATGTGTTTCTGGGAATTCCTTTATCATTTCGTCCAAGAGGAATAGTTCCTCTAATTCTATGAATTTTTCTAGAATACTCCTTTCTTGAATATCATTCAAAAAAGTTTCGGATTGCCTAGTATTCCACCAATTAGTAACCCAAGATTCCAGACTTTTATTAAATGAGAGCGAGATCCACCAGGGCAAAAATACTAAAAATACTATAGATGAAAGATATCGAAGGGGAATGGATGCGTTCTTTTTTGTCATTTTTTCATCTGTGAATTGTTAATGAACCCACCTCATTCGTTGACTCTATGCGATCTAATATTTCTATCAAGCATGAGTTCGATTATAAGGTATCGCGCCTATAAATTCTAAATCTAGTCTCTGTTTTTTAGTTGTGATTCAGCAGTTAGTCCGGGAATATTTGAAAAAAGTTTCTGAAGAATATTGTGATGATCAATAATGAGTGAAAAAAAAATTGTTTTTGTAGACAAAAACAATTTCATTTTATGTTATCGCTATTTCCTGTTCCGTACACGTTTGCTTTGGCCCGACTGTGCATTCTGAAGAAACTTCAATTTCAATTAAGTAAATTCGGCTATAGAAATTAAGTAAATTCTGCTATAGAAAAAAGAAGATTCTTGGGGTTTTTCCCCCTGCTGAGAAAGGATTTATTCTTCAGTTCATTTTTCAAAATCAAAATCCTTCAATTGGTACACGCAAGAAATAGGCCAATTCTGCAGCCTTTTGCTCAATTTCTCGTGGAGTCAAATTCTCATCAGTACGAGTCAAGGGAATGGCCCCCAGGCCTCTGATTTCCATATAAAGGACACGACGAGCATAAATACCCTCTTTAACTTCTATTCTGATGGACTGAATATCTTTCATAAGGAATCGTAGAAAGATCCGGCGATTTTTTCCAGGAAATCCCCAACGAAAAATAGACACTATTCCTTCTTTTCTATCAAATCGATCATAACCGCCACCTACATTCCATGTAATTGTGCACCACAAATAGGAACTAATAAAGAGACCCGCGATCCCATAGAAAGACATTACGATCCCTTGTGGGAAAAAATTGATTTGCTGAGAGGGAAATAAAGATATCAAATTCCTATCAAGATAACTAGAAATTCCAACCAATAAGAATCCTAATGAACCTAAAAAAAGGATAAAGGCCCAGCAGAAATTACTTGTTTTGCGAGATCCTGCTAGAAATTCGATCCATATATATTCTGATCGCCAACTCATACATACTAGATCCTGTTGCATTTTATTGGAATTGAGGGAATAACCAAAATCAATTTAACTTTACTTTTTTTATTTCCGAAGTAACTCCCATCAACTAGTACTATTCTGATGTGAACTTTTAGCAGTAATTTATCGAATTGGTTAGATATAAGAAAATAAGAACATCCCCTTCATATGATTCCCTATATATAGCTACATACGCCTATATATAACTAGGTACATATGGATACATTGACTTTAATTTCAGACATGACCTCGGATTCCGACCTATTTTTTAGTTTTGAAAATAGCTCGAATTCATTTACCCATATATCATGTTTACGCATGCATAAGAGCTCCTTCCTTTATGTTAGGAGAAAGCCACCTCGTATTGTTATACAATATTCTACTAAATGGCTATCTGTATTCGCTAAGTCTTGAAAAAAAACTAGATGAGATTTGACTACATCGGATTTAAAAAATCTTATTTTTTTGAATATGAAGAAATAAAGAAGCCATTGCAATTGCCGGAAATACTAGGCCCACTAAAGGCACCAAAATAGAGGGTAAGTTTAAGTTGTTAAGAATTGCCATAGAATGGGTACCTCGATTTAATATTTGTACCTGTTATTGTTATAAAGATATCTTATATTAATTATAATTTATATTCTAATTCGTATATAAGTATACTAAGTATATCTAAGTGAGTATATATAATAAGTGCAAGGAATGTAGAATAAAATAAACGGACTTATTCATCTTTTTACATGAAATATATGTATGATAATCTACTTTCTTTATTATTCTTACTTCTTTTATTTTTTCTTCTTCTATTGTTTTGTCCTTATCTTCTAATTTCTTTTTGAATAAAAAAAAAGAGTTTCTTACAAATTCCCGAAAGATTCGTTAGAATCCGATCCAACTGCAGGGATTCTTAGAAAAACTGGGACTTGTTGGGAGATATAGAAAGATCCAAGATTCTATATTTTCTATATTTGAATTCTATATACGTATACAAGAATCTAACATGAAATTTGTTTTATTTGCCTTCCTCCTAATTCTAAGGACGAATTCGCTTTTTATCTTGTTTTGTTGAGAAAGGTTTACTGATTAGTAATTAGTAATATCGGTAAAAAATAAAAAAAAAAAAAACCAAAGAAAAATCCATTCTTCGGTTTTTTTTTATTTTGATTCTGATAAACTAACTAACTAATTGTTAGCCACAAACAAAAATTTAACGTAAGACTCTACTTGATTGAATTTTGATTCAAAGGCAAAAAGTCGTGTAGCTGAAATAACTCACTCAGAACACCTTTTAAAGGATTACGTGGTACGATTGGATCGAATAAGCCCTTATGGAATAAATATTCAGCCGCTTGTGAACCTTCAGGTACCGTCTTCTTCAATGTTTGTTCAATTACTCTTTTACCCGCAAATGCAATATAAGCATTAGGTTCTGCAATAATGATATCCCCCAACATACCAAAACTAGCCGTCACTCCGCCAGTAGTAGGAGATGTAAGAATTGGTACATAGAATAACTTTTTATTTGATTGATAATCATATAAAGCGGCAGATATCTTAGCCATTTGCATCAAGCTCAAACTTCCTTCTTGCATACGTGCTCCTCCGGAAGCACACACTAGAATAAGAGGTATAAATTTATTGGTAGCATACTCGATCAAACGGGTGATTTTCTCGCCTACTACGGATCCCATACTACCCCCCATAAACTGAAAATCCATAACCCCAATTGCAATGGGAATACCGTTTAGTTGGCCTGTACCTGTTTGAACAGCTTCCGTTAATCCTGTCTGTCTTTGATAAGAATCAATACGATCTTTATAAGATTCCTCTTCGGAATCAAATTCAATGGGATCCAGAGAGACCATGTCGTCATCCATCGGATCCCAAGTACCGGGATCAACCGAAAGTTCGATTCTATCTGAACTACTCATTTTCAAATGATATCCGCATTGTTCACAAATGTTCATTTTTGACTTGAAAAATTTCTTATAATTTAATCCATAACAATTTTCGCATTGAACCCACAAATGCTTGTATTTTTGAGTTAGCTCTAGACCATTAGAACTTTCTCTTTCTAGACCATTAGAACTTTCTCTTTCTAGATCATTAGAACTTTCTCTTTCTAGATCATTAGAACTTTCTCTTATAGTTAAATCACTATCATTCGTGCTAGTTTTTCTATTGGAACTCTCGCTTTTACTTTTACCCAAAATGTGATTATAAATGTAACTGTTACTGTAATTAACACTACTACTTAAAATGTTACTATCAATACAGATTTGAGAATGAAGATAAGAGTCAACGCAATTATTAATGTGATTGTTCCAACTCGATTTAATATCATACATGTAACGATCCGAGTCGGGATCGTCATTTTTAGATCCATTATTCCTATAACTATAATTACGAAAACTATAAAAAGAACTTTCTAGTTCACTCAGAAAAGAATGATCATTGTCAATCTCCAAAATTTGATTTTCAATATCAAAATAGATGGAATAACTGTCCCTATTACTATCCCTAACAAAAAAGGTGTCATCAGAGATGAAATTCCTAATGTCCCTGACGCCAACTAAATGATCGCCATTACTGTAACTAGAACTGTCACTAGCACTCCAACTATGAATGTTTTTAGCTTTATCATTATCATTTATAACCGAGTCTTCGCTTACACTGGTATTTTTAATAGGACCAAGACTATCCATTGATTTACTTAGTCCACACCTGTATTCTAATTTCCTCTTAGATAACATCGAATTGAACCACCATTTTTCCATAGAGCTTTCTTGCCCCTATTTCCATGAAAATACAATAGATGAATAGTCAATTGAAAGAAATCATTCTCTTTTGTGAGACCCTGGAGTATTACTTCACTATATACGATCTTTTTCAATTATAAATAGCGGTTTTGCCCCGATATTGTGTAAAATTCGCATCGAAAAAAGAAATATGTGCTCGCTCCTATGAATATGAAGAACTTTTTTCGTAAAATCTCGTAATAAGTTTCTATTCCAACACGGAATGAAAAGGACAATATACAGGATGGGTAGAAGAAGTTGTAATACTTAGATCGATCCATGATGAAACTACGGGATATAAAAGAATACACCAATCCTAAAGGTCCATAGGATTAATTGTGGACCCAACACAACAATATAAAGAGTTGTGTTTAATCTTATATTTTTTATTTAAGATCTTGTATATCTAGATAAATATGTAGCTATTCAAAATATATAGAATAGAATCGTTGGGTTCGACTCAATCCTTTTACTTTTACTAAAAGGATTGAGCCGAGTTTAATTGCAATTCAGCTAATAAACCAAACGTTAATTACTTATCCAAAGTATCTACTGCCTCGAATTCAAATTTGATCTCTTTCCATACTTCACAAGCAGCAGCCAGTTCAGGACTCCATTTGGTAGCCTCACGGATAATTTCATTACCTTCGCGAGCAAGATCGCGTCCTTCATTACGAGCTTGTACACATGCTTCTAGAGCTACTCGATTAGCTACGGCGCCCGGTGCATTTCCCCAAGGGTGTCCTAAAGTTCCTCCACCGAATTGTAGTACGGAATCATCTCCAAAGATCTCGGTCAAAGCAGGCATATGCCAAACGTGAATACCCCCTGAAGCCACAGGAATAACACCTGGTGTAGAAACCCAATCTTGAGTGAAATAAATACCACGGCTTCGATCTTTTGCAACAAAATCATCACGTAGTAAATCAACAAAGCCCAAAGTTATGTCTCTTTCCCCTTCAAGTTTACCTACTACTGTACCAGCGTGAATATGATCTCCCCCAGACAGACGTAAAGCTTTAGCTAATACACGGAAGTGCATACCATGATTCTTCTGTCTATCAATCACTGCATGCATTGCACGGTGGATGTGAAGAAGTAGACCATTATCTCGGCAATAATGAGCCAAGCTAGTATTTGCGGTGAATCCCCCTGTTAAGTAGTCATGCATTACGATAGGAGCTCCCAACTCTCTGGCAAATACAGCCCTTTTTATCATTTCTTCGCATGTACCTGCAGTAGCATTTAAGTAATGACCTTTGATTTCACCTGTTTCAGCCTGCGCTTTATAAATAGCTTCCGCGCAAAATAAGAAACGGTCTCTCCAACGCATAAATGGTTGCGAGTTCACGTTCTCATCATCTTTGGTAAAGTCAAGTCCACCACGTAGACATTCATAAACTGCTCTACCGTAGTTCTTAGCGGATAACCCCAATTTAGGTTTAATAGTACATCCCAATAGGGGACGGCCATACTTGTTCAATTTATCTCTCTCAACCTGGATACCGTGAGGCGGGCCTTGGAAAGTTTTAACATACGCAGGAGGGATTCGTAGATCCTCTAGACGTAGAGCACGCAGGGCTTTGAACCCAAATACATTACCCACAATGGAAGTAAACATGTTAGTAACAGAACCTTCTTCAAAAAGGTCTAAAGGATAAGCTACATAACATATATATTGATTTTCTTCTCCAGCAACAGGCTCGATGTTGTAGCATCGTCCTTTGTAACGATCAAGGCTGGTAAGCCCATCGGTCCATACCGTTGTCCATGTACCAGTAGAAGATTCCGCAGCTACCGCAGCCCCTGCTTCTTCGGGTGGAACTCCGGGTTGAGGAGTTACTCGGAATGCTGCCAAGATATCAGTATCTTTGGTTTGATATTCAGGAGTATAATAAGTCAATTTATAATCTTTAACACCGGCTTTGAATCCAACACTTGCTTTAGTCTCTGTTTGTGGTGACATAAGTCCCTCCCTACAACTAATTAATTAAGAATTCTGGCAACAACAAGGTCTACTCGACATAAATGACGAGTTAATGAAAGCCTTTCACAGTCAAAAAATTTGCAATTAATATTATCAACTAATCAGAACGGTTCCTTATTTTTTTAAGACCATGGTATTTGATTCACCAAATACATCATTATTGTATACTCTTTCATATGTATGGCGCAACCCAATCCTTGTTTTTCAAGTTTATAATCCCTTACTTTTTTTTTCAATCGAAATATCGAAATAATAAGAAATTGACTCTTGACAGTAACATATGTTGTATATGTAAATCCTAGATGTGAAAAGAAAATATGCGAAATTCGTTCATGAAATAAAAAGTAAGGGGTTATAAAAAAAAAAAAAAAGAATAGGCTAGGCCTAAATAGATATACTAAAATAAGAAAAAAAAAAAAAAAAGGCCAATGAAATAGAAATAATGAATCAAAAATAGAGTTCAGGTTCGAATTCCATAGCTAATATAGTTGGGATTGTCTATAATAATAGATAAAGGAAAGACTTTCTCAAGATTTTTATTCATCGACTTGAGATTTTGAAAATGGGTTGGTTGAACTTGAAAATTCCCTCATTGAAATTGCATAAGTAAACAATTGAATTGTAGTCGGTTGGAGATACCAACGAAATCGAGCACTAACTCCCATTTCTTATTGAATTAACCGATAAACTTGCTATCGAAGATTTTCTTTGGGATTCGATAAATTTCGCAAAAAAATTTGACATATTTCACTTTATTATTATGAGAATAAATCCTACTACTTCTGGTCCTGGGGTTTCCGCACTTGAAAAAAAAAACCTGGGGCGTGTTGCTCAAATCATTGGTCCGGTACTGGATGTAGCCTTTCCCCCTGGCAAGATGCCTAATATTTACAACGCTCTGGTAGTTAAGGGTCGAGATACTGCCAGTCAACAAATTAATGTGACTTGCGAGGTACAGCAATTATTAGGGAATAATCGAGTTAGAGCTGTAGCCATGAGTGCTACAGATGGTCTAACGAGAGGAATGGAAGTGATTGACACAGGAGCTCCTCTAAGTGTTCCAGTCGGCGGAGCAACTCTAGGACGAATTTTCAACGTGCTCGGAGAACCTGTTGATAATTTAGGTCCTGTAGATACTCGCACAACATCTCCTATTCATAAATCCGCGCCTGCTTTTATACAGTTAGATACAAAATTATCTATTTTTGAAACAGGAATTAAAGTAGTAGATCTTTTAGCTCCTTATCGTCGGGGAGGAAAAATCGGACTGTTCGGGGGAGCTGGGGTGGGTAAAACAGTACTTATTATGGAATTGATCAACAACATTGCCAAAGCTCATGGGGGTGTATCCGTATTTGGCGGAGTCGGCGAACGTACTCGTGAAGGAAACGATCTTTACATGGAAATGAAAGAATCTGGAGTAATTAATGAACAAAATATTGCGGAATCAAAAGTGGCTCTAGTCTACGGTCAGATGAATGAACCGCCGGGAGCTCGTATGAGAGTTGGTTTGACCGCTCTAACCATGGCGGAATATTTCCGAGATGTTAATGAACAAGACGTACTTCTATTTATCGACAATATCTTCCGTTTCGTCCAAGCGGGATCTGAAGTATCCGCCTTATTGGGTAGAATGCCCTCCGCTGTGGGTTATCAACCTACCCTTAGTACCGAAATGGGTACTTTACAAGAAAGAATTACTTCTACCAAAGAGGGGTCCATAACTTCTATTCAAGCGGTTTATGTACCTGCAGACGATTTGACCGACCCCGCTCCTGCCACGACATTTGCACATTTAGATGCTACTACCGTACTATCAAGAGGGTTAGCTGCCAAAGGTATCTATCCAGCAGTAGATCCTTTAGACTCAACGTCAACTATGCTCCAACCTCGGATCGTTGGTGAGGAACATTATGAAACTGCGCAAAGAGTTAAGCAAACTTTACAACGTTACAAAGAACTTCAGGACATTATAGCTATCCTTGGGTTGGACGAATTATCCGAAGAGGATCGCTTAACCGTAGCAAGAGCGCGAAAAATTGAGCGTTTCTTATCACAACCCTTTTTCGTAGCAGAAGTATTTACGGGTTCTCCGGGGAAATATGTTGGTCTAGCAGAAACCATTAGAGGGTTTAAATTGATCCTGTCCGGAGAATTAGATGGTCTTCCTGAACAGGCCTTTTATTTGGTAGGTAACATCGATGAAGTTACTGCGAAGGCTACAAACTTAGAAATGGAGAGCAATTTGAAGAAATGACCTTAAATCTTTGTGTACTGACCCCTAATCGAATTGTTTGGGATTCAGAAGTGAAAGAAATCATTTTATCTACTAATAGTGGACAAATTGGCGTATTGCCAAATCACGCGCCTATTGCCACAGCTGTAGATATAGGTATTTTGAGAATACGTTTTAACGACCAATGGTTAACGATGGCTCTGATGGGTGGTTTTGCTAGAATAGGTAATAATGAGATCACTATTTTAGTAAATGATGCGGAGAAGAGTAGTGACATTGATCCCCAAGAAGCTCAGCAAACTCTTGAAATAGCGGAAGCTAACTTGAGGAAAGCTGAAAGTAAAAGACAAACAATTGAAGCAAATTTAGCTCTCAGACGAGCTAGAACACGGGTAGAAGTTATTACCACGAATTCGTAACGAGGGTGTTCGCCCGAATAGAATAATCCAAAGAATTTCTGGTTATACGCCCTATTTTGATTTCGTCGATTGAATACAATCAAATACAATCAAGTGGAATCGGATTCGGATGGAAGGAAAAAAGTTTCAGTTTCAATTCGAAAATAAAATCGAATAGGATAGAAAAGATACAAAATCAATAAAAGAAGGTGAGTAGAAAAACTTATTAGATACCATTGACTATGGTATCTAATAAGTTCTACCTACTATTGGATTTGAACCAATGACTCCCGCCGTATGAAAGCAATACTCTAACCACTGAGTTAAGTAGGTCATTTATCATTATAAAGATAAATAAAAAGGGACCCATTCCATCAATGGATTATAAATGCAATATTACTTCTAAGCAATACCAATCAAAAATCAAAAAGATATGATCTGATGTTGGATTGGATCATGTAATATTCATCTTGACAAGAAATTATCTCCATAATATGATAAAATATGTATCACAAGCACAAGGGCTATAGCTCAGTTAGGTAGAGCACCTCGTTTACACGCGCGCCAATGTTTTTCAGAGGAGTTCATCATGCAATCAAAATGATCTTTTTGAGAAATCCATGTCTGACTCCATGACTTTTAGGGAACAAAACAAGAGAACAATAGCCTGACAAAAGGTTCGGTCCGATTCGGGTGCCCATGTAGGAACCAAATAGAATCTATCATTGGTTTGAGATATTGATAAGGTGAATACCTAGTCTATTCAATGCTAGGCATAATGAGTATAAGGACCTCAAAAATTCTCTTTTCGTCCTATGAACCTTAAGGCGTATGAAGTTTCATATTTGATTCTTTAATCAGGATGATAGAGACTCCATTTAACTTAGGTTGATCTAGGCCAGAAGCAGACCTACGTCAAGATAACCTTTCTTTGAAACACTTTGGTAGTGCTCCTATATCTGAATCCAAATAATGAATCAGAGCACATGGAGCCATTTCCTTATTTTTTTTCTTCAAGAAAAAATATGGTAGACTAACTGATATTTCGATCAGTTAATGAAAGAGCCCAATGCAAAAAAAATGCATGTTGGG
>JAYWLJ010000240.1:60000-65000 GCA_037074615.1 Leucaena leucocephala | reverse complement strand
TTATTTCGAATTCAAATAGAAGAATGTATAATTTAGATAATGTATAATAAGAATATTCTATTATGTATCTTATATAATATACAATATTATAGAATAGAATATATTAATAAAATTAGGTTAGAAAAAAATCTTATTATTAATTAGATAATAAGATTTTTTTATTGATAAATATAGAATTGATAAAGAAATCGAAACTATATAGATCGCTATATTTTATTAATTGTTATATTAATCGTTATGCTCTAGAATATTCAATATTTATTTGAAATTCGATTCTCTGTTCTATTCTTTATGAATAGCTAAGAATAACTAGTTAATAGATAGAATTCTAGTAATTTACTGAATTCTTATGCATGGACAATTTCTGTTATTTAAGCCCGCTTAGCTCAGAGGTTAGAGCATCGCATTTGTAATGCGATGGTCATCGGTTCGATTCCGATAGCCGGCTTTTATCTATTTATTTGATTTTTTACATGATGGATAATGTCTTTTTGAAAGAAAAGAACATTGACAAGGGCTTCTTTCCAATGAGATCGATTTATTATGTTCTAGGAGCTTCCAATTATGAATAAAAATAAAAATCGGAGGAGTTAGATCTCGGCAGAATAAATCAAGAAAGGAAACCTTCTTTTGATTTTTATTTATATATATATACAATACAAAAACAAAAAGGAGTCTGGATATTGATCCAAATCATCTCATTATTCTTTGAAGTACAATACTTCAGTGGATTTCGCTTTATTTATCATTTAGCTCAGTTTTAATTCAGGTTTATGAAATTTCAATAAAATATAATAAAGGAGTCTTTATGTCACGTTACCGAGGGCCTCGTTTCAAAAAAATACGCCGTCTAGGGGCTTTACCGGGACTAACGAGTAAAAGGCCTAGAACCGGAAGCGATCTTAGAAACCAATCTCGCTCCGGCAAAAAATCTCAATATCGTATTCGTTTAGAAGAAAAACAAAAATTGCGTTTTCATTATGGTCTTACAGAACGACAATTACTTAAATACGTTCGTATCGCCGGAAAAGCCAAAGGGTCAACAGGTCTGGTTTTACTACAATTACTTGAAATGCGTTTAGATAACATCCTTTTTCGATTGGGTATGGCCTCAACTATTCCTCAAGCCCGCCAATTAGTTAACCATAGACATATTTTAGTTAATGGTCGTATAGTAGATATACCAAGTTATCGTTGCAAACCCCAAGATATTATTACAGCAAGGGATGACCACAAATCTAGAGCTCTGATTCAAACTTATCTTGATTCATCCCACCATGAGGAATTGCCAAAACATTTGACTCTTCACGTATCCCAATATAAAGGATTAGTCAATCAAATAATAGATAGTAAATGGGTCGGTTTGAAAATAAATGAATTACTTGTCGTAGAATATTATTCTCGTCAGACTTAAACCTAACTAAAATAAAAAAACAAGGGTTCGGATAATTTTACCCTTTCACCTAAGTGAAGTAAAGGGACACAAGATAAGGAATTTGATCCGGGGATTTTTATTTTTTTCCTCTTCATGTATCATAGATCAGTAGGGATTTTTTGCTCCCCTGCCCTCTCTTTCTTTCCTGTACTTTCCGTATCACAGAAATTAGGAATTGCTCAAAGAAAGGTCTGACTGGTTGGTATTCATTTTTTTGTTATTTGATACATTGCAGTCAGTAACAGTGGTGAATTAGGTGCAGGGACGGAAAGAGAGGGATTCGAACCCTCGGTAAACAAAAGCCTACATAGCAGTTCCAATGCTACGCCTTCAACCACTCGGCCATCTCTCCTACGTAATGATTATGACCGAGAACCTGAGTGAATAACGAGTTGTTCATATTCGATTGTTAGATGGGTACAGGCAATCGAATCCATTCTAACTATAAAAATATAAAACTTTTCATCAAAGAAAGAATTTTTCCTTCGAGCCTGATAGAAAAAGAGAATTTTTTTTGTGATATTTCTATTTATACCGGATTTAATCAATGAATTGGAATGAATCAACTGATTGGTCTATTTTTTTTTTAGACTATGGTTAATGGATACCTGTAGATCATAATTATCTTGAAATTCGAATTCCATTTCCATAAGAATTCGAAAATTCCTTTCCAGTTTTAGATCACTCAACAACAACCCCTTAATCCGTAAATCTATTACAAATTCATAGATCATCCCAGGGATTTTTCGATTTGATTGTATAGTGTATAAGTGTATACCCGCTATGGACAAAACACAAACTGAAGGGTTATTCTATTTTCATCATAGAAAGATTATTCGATTCTTTTTCTTCTTTGAATCATAATTTAAGAAAAACTTCTCGAATTAGCCTAATCCGCAGGAGAAATTCTTTGATTCTTCAACTTCGATCAAATCGGAATAGTCCCTTTCATTCTTATACTACTCCATTTGAATGAAATCGAATCAGATTCAAATATTTCTTATTTTTTATCGACTTCTATCAAAAAGAAAAATTGGAGTAGAAGATTATATCATTTTTTTAATGAGTTGAGTCTGCTTTTATGTGATTTCGTACTGCACAATTCCTTTGTTTGTGGGATCATTTTCTCACGAGAGGTAATGAAAAGAATTATAGAATGGATTTCTACCTATGCCTAGATCGCGGATAAATGGAAATTTTATTGATAAGACCTTTTCTATTGTAGCCAATATCTTATTACGAATAATTCCGACAACTTCAGGAGAAAAGGAGGCATTTACCTATTACAGAGATGGTGTGATTTGATTATTTTTTTATTTACCGCTTCGGTATTAGGAGAAAGACAGATGATTCGGGGTAGAAAAGAACGAAAAAAAGATTATTGAAAAAATCTACGCTTGTTGAAGGTGAAGTTTATAGATAAAACAATTCCTTCTGTCGTGTATCCCCGATTAATGCAGCCTCAGATGCTTCAATTGTTGATTCTAGTATTGAGCGAAAGGTTACACCTATGGTTCTTGTATTGTAGGTCAACTCGACTACACGAGTACCGATAGGCGGCATAGGGGAAGAGGCGCTACGCCTAGGAATCAACAACACGAAAACTTTGTTAGAACTTAACCCTTTTCCTTATTGGGATCGGGACTAAGAAGAATGGTTGGGATAACAAACATCCATCTCGTTCGTACTTTGGATACCCTTATAACCATCAAAGACTGTTGAAGTGATTAATTCCTGGAAATTAAGGGGCGTTGAGAACAAAGAAATTGTTGGAGTTTACATTTTGATCTAGTACCAACACGCGTGATGTTAAAAAAAGATCTTTTGCAGGAAGGTTGGCTAGAGATTTCTTGGAAAAACATTAGCCCCATTCAGTTCATAATGAGAATATTTCAATCTTTTTTGATTCCATGTATTATTTTCATTATGCACATAAGGGAGGAGCCGTATGAGATGAAAATCTCATGTACGTTTCTGGAACGGAGAATTCTTTGAATCGAATGACGACCGTAACGGATGTCAGCTCAATCTGAAGGAAATTATGCGGAAGCTTTACAGAATTATTATGAAGCTATGCGACTAGAAATTGATCCCTATGATCGAAGCTATATACTCTATAACATAGGCCTTATACACACAAGTAACGGAGAACATACAAAAGCTTTAGAATATTATTTTCGGGCACTAGAACGAAACCCATTCTTACCACAAGCTTTTAATAATATGGCTGTGATCTGTCATTACGTGCGACTATCTCTACTATAGAAAGAAAAAGGGGAAGAAAGAGTAAATACACTAATAAATACTAGAAAAAAATAGGCTTTCTACATATCCATCGTGAAAAAAAAAAAAAACGATTTTTATCAGCTGTAGCAAAGAAAGAAACTTCATAGAAGTCGAAATATGAAGAAATAGATATGCCTAGATACTTTATTCTATGGATAAAGGATCTAATTGATAGAGGAAGCACCGTAAAGACCAATTCGCGAGGTTTCGGGCCGATGCCGATTCAATAAGAACTGCTTATTTATGTCATTATACAAGATAAAAGGTAGGAATCCACTTATGTAATAAAGTCGATCCCCTAAGGTATTGAGCAGCGGTGTAGCATCAGATCCCAAAGACAGTAAGTCTTTTCTTTCTTCGGAAGAAAAGTCTTTTTCAAAGATTCTATATAAATTTTTATATGAAACCGAGATAGGTACCTTTCAGAGAATTCTAACAATAACGGAAATGCTTCTATGTTATTCTTCTGGCGGTGGGAAAAAAGATAAAATGAAAACTGATTATTAATTTAATCAAAAGTAAAGTTTGAAACTTATGCTCATGGAATTTACTTCTTTTGGTTAACCCGAGAAAAAAGGATAAAGATAGATAAAAATCTCATTCCATTGGATATAGTAGATTAAAAAAAAAACTGGCACACCAAAAGAATTAATTGTCGAGCCGTATGAGACGGGAAACTCTCAAGTACGGTTCTAAGGAAAGGAATTGACTCGCCTATTCCGACCGGGGAGAACAGGCCATTCGACAGGGAGATTCGGAAATTGCGGAGGCTTGGTTCAATCAAGCCGCCGAATATTGGAAACAAGCTATCTCGCTTACTCCTGGTAATTATATTGAAGCGCAGAATTGGTTGAAAATCACGGGGCGTTTCGAATAAGAACTCTCTATTTATTAATTTCTTTAGAATTTATATATATTTTGTTTTGTTATAATTAATAATTAATTGTTTGTTGGTCCCATCAGTTAAATAAAAAGGATCAGTTCTCTGAGAAGAACTAATCAAAGAATTTTATTATATCCTTTCTAAGATCGTTCTATTTCGTCTGGTATTTCGTAGGGATAAGCGATACACGGATACAATAGAGAATGTATTTTTTTCTCCTATTCTATTCAAACTAATAAAAGAGACCCTTGAATGACCAAATATAGATATAGATACGGGAATGTCTCTTATCTTAGTAATCACAGCTCACGTGATTTGGAATTGGAATAAAGTAATATGTTGTATGTAAGACATAAAGTAGCTCCGTTTAGGGGACTTCTAATTGAGGTATGAATA
>JAYWLJ010000240.1:42500-47500 GCA_037074615.1 Leucaena leucocephala | reverse complement strand
AGGAATCCTTACTGCTCTCACTTCTCACTAAAGTAAAGTGGATATCCATGTGGATATCAATATATCATTCGCGTCTCTGTTACAACACCTAGATATTAATCTAAATCTAAATAGTTTGAATGAAATCATAAGAATATGTATTCTTGTACATTTTATTTCCCTGGGATTGTAGTTCAATTGGTCAGAGCACCGCCCTGTCAAGGCGGAAGCTGCGGGTTCGAGCCCCGTCAGTCCCGACGGATTCAAATCCAATAAAAAAAAATAAATCAATATCTTTCTTCATTTTCTCTTAAACTGGGTACAAATGGTAGAATTTCATTACCAATGGCATCTCTCTTTTTTTTTTTTAAGGGTATTGTTGAAGAAAGAACAAACTCTAAAATAGTAAATTTGATGGAATATTCGATTTTTTCTACAGGGACTCGTCTTTATCACACTTCATTTTCTTGTAAAATAAAGAAAATGAGATCATTAAAAAAAAAGAGTTTCTAACTTCACTCCTTCCTTTTTTTCTATTTCGTTTCTTTGGGTTTCTTTGGAAACTATTTGAAAACAATGGAAGTGGAAAGCACTTAGATGGTGGTACAACGAAAGCGGTAGGTTATAGAAAAGACAGTGTGGAAAAGAATGATAAATAAAAAGAAAGTATAAAGTAAAGGAATTCTTTTGATTCAATCCGAAATCAAAGTTTGTATTGGGTGTGTGGAAAAAAGATCTGCCTATGTTATACTATTCAATTCTCGACGATGAATCGACTTGATAGTTCAGATATTGTTATTCATGATATTGATCCGACTTGATATCATCGAAATGTAATTCATCCCATTGAATTTCCAAGCGAAAGGTTTATCATCTCTATGGGATTAAATCCCGAGTTATTGCGAAGTAAAAAAAAAAAAAAAACGAAACGATGAAATTATGGAAGTAAATATTCTCGCATTTATTGCTACTGCACTCTTCATTCTAGTTCCTACTGCTTTTTTGCTTATAATATACGTAAAAACGGTAAGTCAAAGTGATTAATTTGAATGAAACTTGACTTCTTAGTTCTTATCAATGATTTAAGAAAAACAAAATTTCAATTTCACGTCTTAAATGAAATGAATGGACGAGAATCAGCAGTAGGCTATGAGATCCGATAGTATGGTAGAAAGATTCATATATGAATCTTTCTACCATACTATCTATTTTGATTATTGTAATGTAGAAAGATAAAAACAGAATAGAGATCAATCTCCAATATGTATCTTTATACATGTTAATATCAATTAAATATATGTAACGTACACAGTATCCCAATTCGATTTCTTTGCTTCATCTATTTTCTTTTTGTTCATTCCAATCAATCTGAAATAATTGAAAGGCAACTCTTATGATTTTAGAATTTCTAGATTTTTGATTATTTTCAATATGAATCCCGGTATCCATTAAAAAAAGAATCAAATCAATGAATGAAAAACAATATTGGACATATATTACTAAAAGAAAATCAAGTTAATACAATAATAAAATTAAAATAAAACAAGCGGTAAGTGCGAAATATGTGACTCAACCAAGACAAGATCTTATTAAATAGCGGAACTTCTTTCTTTTCTCTTTGAAGAGTAAAAAGGACAATAAAAACAAACAGTAAAAGGGTTCCGGTGTTCCTCGTTCTTCCCCATTGTCCATATATAACTCTGGTAAGAACCGGTTCATCGAAATAGAAAATTTAGGAAGATATCGGTTGTAATAACTTTCCTATCATCCATACCCCCCCTTTTTTTTTTTTTTCAAAATACGAATATGTGAATTATTGAAATATCTCTTTGATTTTTTTTGTAAAAGAGTATAAGCATTATTCATATATAATACGAATAGAATAGATTACCCCCCCAGAATCCAAGCAAATAGAATTTCGAAATGAAGATATTTTAATTTAATTAAATTCATGAATTTAATATTAAGTTAATTCAATATATTAAATAATTAAATTATTTAATTAAAAAGGCTTTGTAGAACAATCTACAAAAAATCTATAAAAAAGTTATACAGTTTGATTCCCCAACTCTATTAGTAGTATCTCTAGAGTCCACTTCTTCCCCATACTACGAGTGAAAGGGAAAATGTAAAGACTACCATTAAAGCAGCCCAAGCAAGACTTACTATATCCATGTGAATTATGTCCCCTATCTCTATGAATATGAAGGAATTATTCCATTATTGTTTACTAATAATAGTGGAATCACTGGTGCAGAGTCAAAAAAAAGGGAGGGGGAATTCTGACCCAAGACCCTTGATCAAAGACTCCAATAAATATGAAAAACTGCACTAAATCTACTTATAACAAGTAACAAGTTCTCTTATATGATTTCTAGTAGAATCAGAAAAGATTAAACAAAATACGCAGTCACACTGGTCTTTGGAAGTAGAAAAGGGGATATTATTAATATGTAGTAATAATAAGATATGTAGGAATAATAAGACCTATTCTTTTTTTACCTTTCCCTTCATTATAATTAAGTATCATTATCATTAAGTAAAAGTAAAAAAGTAAAAGAAAAAGTCAAGTATCCATCCAATCTAATATTGATTGAATGCCCGTGTACTCAGAGACTCTCATGAGTCTGTATACTCTGTATACAAAGTATCTTCTGCCCCTTCCATAACTATTAATTAGATTCCCCGTCTGACTATCCAATCAAATTCAAGACCCCTTCAGTAGACACTACATTAGTAGTGGAAAGAAATTGGTAACTCTTGATTTGATATGATAGACCTTCCACTACTCTAATCTTTCCTTGAATCCTAGATGCAAGGATTTACAGCAGCAGAACTCTTGCTATTTCGTTTCAAGAGTCTTTTTCCTATGCGTAGTTTGCTGGGAAAAATTCGGTGAGTTATACCAGCAAAACAGAATGAGGGATTCCCAGTCTTGTCTTTTGTTGATCAGGCGACACCCAGATTTGAACTGGGGAAAAAGGATTTGCAGTCCCCCACCTTACCGCTCGGCCATGTCGCCAAAACGATACAAAATAGATCAAAATATTCCCCCTTTGCTTGTTTTGTTTGGGGGGGATTACTAAATGTCTTTTTTTTTTTTTTGTACTTCCGCCTTATCTTAATCTTAAATCTCGTTTTCCTTAATTCCTTGTCGAAACGAAATCCGTTCTTTTTTTTTTGCAGTGGACCCATCCTTTCGATTGATTTTAGAGTATCTTAAAAGAGACAATATCGAAACCCCTCTCTTTTCTATTGAAAAAGCAAATGTGTATTTTCAGTCACAAAAGTCAAAATTCAGGACAAATTGGAACCATTAACTATTCACTGTAAATTCATGAACGACTCTTGTATTTAAATCTCAAATTGTGTTTCCCTAATGAGAAATGATATAAGAAAATAAAAATTGATCCATAACTAAATCAGTATTTATTTTTTTATTTTTTTTTTTATTGAAAAAAAAACCTTTTCAATTTCAATTATAACAGCAATTATGAGTATATGTAAACCCCAGAACATAAGTTCTTACACAGCACATCTATCTTATCGGGATCTTATCCGTGTATGATGCCTGTACTGTATAGAGGGAATTAGCAGGAAATTGTCGTATTGCAATTTAGATTGCAGAGAAAATAGAAATTTGGCTAGAGCACGAAATGCGCTGTTCCGAATAGAACTATGCAATAAAGGGGAACAATGTATATAGTATATATATACATATATATATATATATATATATAGCTATATTGATACTGGTTTAATAAAGACAAGCCTTCTTACGCACCTCAACCATATTCTAAATATTAGACTAAAAAAGAAAAAAGAGGGAAACTCTTCTCTGCAAATCTTTTTTTGAACAATCGAATACACGAAAAAGTTAAGTGCTAAAAAAATGCACTTTAAGATTGTTATATTGTTTCTGATTATTATGTCTTTATCTCAGCGAATAGATAAAATCCAGAATCCATTTATTTTTCTGGTATCGAATCGGATTGGAATATGTAATATCATAATAATGGTATAAATGGAATTACTTTTTTTTGATATTCTATACAAAACTCCATAAGTATAAGTGGAATTTATCAGTTCCTCTCCATTTATATCTGTCTCTTAGAAATTTCCAATTGAATTAAGTCGAAAATCATCTTTTTTCCACCGTTGATACGTATTTCATAGATTCCATATATATGGAGTTGGTTAAAATTTCATGTGATTCAGTAAACAGAATCAAAATTCCATCATTGCTACATCGATTCATATGATTCAAGGCAGAATGAGAAAAGAATGGGATTTTTTGATAAATAGGAAATTCAAAATGCTCGGAGATGGAAATGCGGGAATGTCTACAATACCTGGGTTTAATCAGATACAATTTGAAGGATTTTGTAGGTTCATTGATCAGGGCTTAACAGAAGAACTTTATAAGTTTCCAAAAATTGAAGATACAGATCAAGAAATCGAATTTCAATTATTTGTGGAAACATATCAATTGGTAGAACCATTGATAAAAGAAAGAGATGCTGTATATGAATCAGTCACGTATTCTTCTGAATTATATGTATCCGCAGGATTAATTTGGAAAAGCAGAAGGGATATGCAAGAACAAACCATTTTTATTGGAAACATTCCTCTAATGAATTCCTTGGGAACTTCTATAGTAAATGGAATATACCGAATTGTGATCAATCAAATATTGCAAAGCCCCGGTATCTATTACCGGTCAGAATTGGACCATAACGGAATTTCGGTCTATGCGGGCACCATAATATCAGATTGGGGAGGAAGATTAGAATTAGAGATTGATAGAAAAGCAAGGATATGGGCTCGTGTGAGTAGAAAACAGAAAATATCTATTCTAGTTCTATCATCAGCTATGGGTTCGAATCTAAGAGAAATTCTAGAGAATATTTGCTACCCTGAAATTTTCTTGTCTTTCCTGACTGATAAGGAAAAAAAAAAAATTGGTTCAAAAGAAAATGCCATTTTGGAGTTTTATCAGCAATTTGCTTGTGTAGGCGGAG
>JAYWLJ010000240.1:17500-30000 GCA_037074615.1 Leucaena leucocephala | reverse complement strand
GGAAAAAAGAAATGGACGAACAAAAAACAAAAGTTGTATCGATTCACAAAAATCTTGTAGATCGGAACTCAAAAAAAAGAGATATCGAAGTAGTTTTGATGGTTCAATTTCCATAGTACTATTATTACTTCAATTCGGAGTTCTTAGTTACTTCGGCTGCATGAATCTTAGCGATGGAATAATTAATTCATAATTCATTGGACGATTGTATCATTAACTATTTCTTTATTTTTTCTTTATTTTAGTGCGAGGAACTTATCATGAATCCAATGATTTCTGCCGCTTCTGTTATTGCTGCTGGGTTGGCTGTAGGACTTGCTTCTATTGGACCTGGGGTTGGTCAAGGTACTGCTGCGGGCCAAGCTGTAGAAGGTATCGCGAGACAACCTGAAGCGGAGGGAAAAATACGAGGTACTTTATTGCTTAGTTTGGCTTTTATGGAAGCGTTAACAATTTATGGACTGGTTGTAGCATTAGCGCTTTTATTTGCGAATCCCTTTGTTTAATCCTATAAATATGAAAATTACGTATTTTTTTTGTCTTATTTAGAGACCCGTGTTCCTTGCTTTTTCGAATTATATCAAGATTTCACCCCTACAATTACGTATTCATTGGGACAATAATCCATGGGAAGGACTGATTTGAGGATGAGGAATTAGCATAAGCCTACCGACTCACTTTCTTCTTTCCCTTTCTTAGTCTAGGGGAACCCTTTTTTAAGGAGTGTTGTGTTGGTGTTGCAACAAACGAGGTTTTTTGCAATTGACATGAGACCAGATCCCTAAGTCTCATTATTATTGGGAATTTCCAATTAAAAAAAAAAAACATTTCGAAATCCAATTTTTGACTCTGTTTCGAAATAGGTAAATTAATAAAGAAAAAACAAATCGAAGTTAAATAACTATATAGAATAAGTATAAAAAGGTATAGAATAAGTATAAAAAGGTAAAATGATACAAAAAAAAAAGAACAGAGTTCTTTTTTTTTTTAGTCTATCTAAAAGAGGAGATCATATGAAAAATGTAACCGATTCTTTCGTTTCTTTGGTTAACTGGCCAGTCGCCGGGAGTTTCGGGTTTAATACCGATATTTTAGCAACAAATCTAATAAATCTAAGTGTAGTGCTTGGTGTATTGATTTTTTTTGGAAAGGGAGTGTGTGCGAGTTGTTTATTTCAAGAATAGGCTGGATCCAACCAGCTGCACTTTTTTTTGTTATGACTATGACCAAAAAAAGTGTATAATTCCGCGAATTACTTCTGAATCAATTTCAAATCATATTGAAGAACCATAGCATTTCGTGATTCATTGGGAAATCCACTTTGATTCTCTAGCAACCAAACCAATAATGCGGGATCCATTAACATAACATGGTTAAAGCTAAATCGTTTGAAGTCCAGACGCAGCACGGTACTCTTTCTACTACTATGTTAGTATAGAATAGAAATGTTTTCAAAATGAAATAATTGGAATTTTTTTTTTCGATATAAAACACTCATGTCGATAAAATGATTTGAGCCTTTTATTCGAAAATATTGGAAAAATGGGTATTTCAACTAACCCTTTTTTATGCTGAATTGATGACCTATGTATACAGTAAGAAGAATTCTTTGGATTTAAAGAAAAAAAGAAACAACTTTGCTGACAATTCTATATTTTTGTTTGGTCAGAAGAGTCCTCCCAATATTATGGTCTTGAATTAGTAATCAGTCGCGACATTTTGAATATAAATAGAGAAGAGAGGGAGAGGATAGGCTCATTCCAGTAAAAAAAAAAAAGATATGGGAATTCCCCCCCATACATAAGTAATTGAGGTAATTGAGTGTGAGAGCCAAATGAATCGAAAAATTCATGTTTGGTTCGGGAAGGGATTATGGAAGTTTTGAGATGAATGGAAAGATAATCTACTTTCATTAAGTGATTTATTAGATAATCGAAAACTGAGGATCTTGAATACTATTCGAAATTCCGAAGAACTGCAAGGGGGAGCTATTGAACGGCTGGAAAAAGCCCGGGCCCGCTTACGGAAAGTGGAAATGGAGGCGGATCAATTTCGAGTGAATGGATACTCTGAGATAGAACGAGAAAAGTTGAATTTGATTAATTCAACTTATAAGACTTTGGAACAATTAGAAAATTACAAAAATGAAACCATTCAGTTTGAACAACAAAGAGCGATTAATCAAGTCCGACAACGGGTTTTCCAACAAGCTTTACAAGGAGCTCTAGGAACTCTGAATAGGTGTTTGAACAAGGAGTTACATTTACGTACCATTAGTGCTAATATTGGCATGTTTGGGGCGATGAAAGAAATAACTGATTAGTCCTTTTACTGTAGGCATTATTTTTTTTTCTTCCAAAAAAATTAAGAAATACTCATGGTAACAATTAAAGCCGACGAAATTAGTAATATTATCCGTGAACGTATTGAGCAATATAATAGAGAAGTAAAGATTGTAAATATCGGGACCGTACTTCAAGTAGGCGACGGCATCGCTCGTATTTATGGTCTTGATGAAGTAATGGCAGGTGAATTAGTAGAATTTGAAGAGGGTACAATAGGCATTGCTCTGAATTTGGAATCAAATAATGTTGGTGTTGTATTAATGGGTGACGGTTTAATGATACAAGAGGGAAGTTCTGTAAAAGCAACAGGAAAAATTGCTCAGATACCAGTAAGCGAGGCTTATTTGGGTCGTGTTATAAATGCCCTGGCGAAACCTATTGATGGTCGAGGTGAAATTTCAGCTTCTGAATCTCGATTAATTGAATCTCCCGCTCCAGGTATTATTTCGAGACGTTCCGTATATGAGCCTCTTCAAACAGGACTTATTGCTATTGATTCGATGATCCCTATAGGACGCGGTCAGCGAGAATTAATTATTGGGGATAGACAGACCGGTAAAACAGCAGTAGCCACGGATACGATTCTCAATCAACAAGGGCAAAATGTGATATGTGTTTATGTAGCTATTGGTCAAAAAGCATCTTCTGTGGCTCAGGTAGTGAACACTTTCCAGGAAAGGGGGGCGATGGAATACACTATTGTGGTAGCCGAAACGGCGGATTCACCCGCTACATTACAATATCTTGCTCCTTATACAGGAGCAGCTCTGGCTGAATATTTTATGTACCGTGAACGACACACTTTAATCATTTATGATGATCCTTCCAAACAAGCACAAGCTTATCGACAAATGTCTCTTCTATTACGACGACCGCCCGGTCGCGAAGCTTATCCAGGAGATGTTTTTTATTTGCATTCGCGACTTTTGGAAAGAGCCGCTAAATTAAGTTCTCAGTTAGGTGAAGGAAGTATGACCGCTTTACCAATAGTTGAGACCCAGTCAGGAGATGTTTCGGCTTATATTCCTACTAATGTAATTTCCATTACAGATGGACAAATATTCTTATCCGCGGATCTATTCAATGCTGGAATCAGACCTGCTATTAATGTGGGTATTTCTGTCTCCAGAGTAGGATCGGCAGCTCAAATTAAAGCTATGAAACAAGTAGCTGGCAAATTAAAATTGGAATTGGCCCAATTCGCAGAATTAGAAGCCTTTGCACAATTTGCTTCTGATCTCGATAAAGCTACTCAGAATCAATTGGCAAGGGGTCAACGATTACGTGAGTTGCTCAAGCAATCTCAAGCAGCCCCTCTCACGGTGGAAGAACAGATAATGACTATTTATACCGGAACGAATGGTTATCTTGATTCATTAGAAATTGGACAGGTAAGAAAATTTCTTGTTGAGTTACGTACTTACTTAAAAACGAATAAACCTCAGTTCCAAGAAATTATATCTTCTACCAAGACATTCACCGAGGAAGCAGAAGCCCTTTTGAAAGAAGCTATTCAGGAACAAATGGAACGCTTTCTACTTCAGGAATAATTATAACTAAAAAAATCGATCACTTTTAATCTTTATTCTTAATCTTTATAATACTTAATTAAATTAAGTAGTAAAATAAAAATATAATAATATAAGTATATTATATTTTTAATAATATATTGAAAAAGATATATATTGAAATAGATTGCGTCCAATAGGATTTGAACCTATACCAAAGGTTTAGAAGACCTATGTCCTATCCATTAGACAATGGACGCTTTTTATTCCGAAATTTTTTTCGTATTTTTCTTTGCTATCTCTTGTTCGGAAAAAAAGAATAAGAATATGTGAGAGAATTTCAGGAATTGCGTATTCAATTCAGTGATGCATTAATGAAATTTCAATGCATCGCTGAATTGATATTATAATGAATATGATTATTCATATGGAGCGGGTAGCGGGAATCGAACCCGCATCGTTAGCTTGGAAGGCTAGGGGTTATAGTCGACGTCGATTTATCATTTTTAACTTTAACAACGCCTCTAATTCAAAACCGAACATGAAACTTTGGTTTCATTCGGCTCCTTTATGGAAGATGGAAAAATTCCCAGATAGAAGATGGGAACGAAATAAAAAAATTCGACCCATAACATCTATGTCAGCTTTTTTGTCTGAATGCATTCAAAACAATTTGCTTTCTAGATGATCCTTCTAGAAGAGTGGGATTACAACAAGACAAGACCAATCTTTCTAGTTACTTCGTTCTCTATTTCTATTGGAGAGAATCCTTAGGAAAAGTATTTTATTTCTCCCGAGCTAAAAAAATAGAATATGTCGATATCTTTAGTAAACCAAAGATATCATTTAATAGCTATTTTGCTTCAATCTACCCTATACAAAACGAAAATTGAAGATTTAGTTACGATTCGAAATAGACTTTTCTATCTTTATCCATGGATCCTTTACTTATACTTATTCAATTGGAAGTCTTGATCCAATTCAAAAAAATTTTGTTTCGTAATTTCATAATCCAAATTTTCAATTTCTAATTGACCCTTGGAGACAAATCACGAGAATGGATATTCTTCCTCGAATCTTTCATTTAGAGGTAGAGGTAAAGGATTCAAATTAAATCCTTTTAAGAAATAAAGTTTTTGATCGGAATATTGATTAAACCGAAGGACCCCTTAACTATTAAGGGGATTAATAGAACGAATCACACTTTTACCACTAAACTATACCCGCTACAATCCGATTATTGTATATAAATCGGTCTTTTGTCGAACAAGGGAATCGGACGTAATTAAGATCGGACAGAAAGGAAACATAATCATGAAATGCAAATTAGAGATTAGAGCGTTGACGTATTTGTCAGGAGTCCTAATGAAATTAGGAAAAGAGGGCTTATTTCGTTTAAATAACTAAATTTAATAATGAAATTACAAGTTCTTCTTTTGTTGGAAGAATTTTCAGAGATACGACTCGACAAAAGAACTTAACTTATAACAAAAAAATGCATTTTGCAAAAATACATAGTTCCATTTTTCTTTTTTTCCAGTAAAAAAAAAAAAGAAGAAATAAAAGAATAATAGACACTTTTATTCTATATCATCATAGGAATGGAAATAGTACTTCTTTTAATTGTTGTTTGAATACAATAACAAGACAAGAACAAGCATTTCTCTTTTTGGTTTTCAAATCAAATCCAAATAAATCATTTTATCTATAATTCGGCAGTACATTGGGATAAAAAAAGAAGGCCCGGCTGGGTACTGACCAGACCAGGCCGTGGAAATCAAAAAAGGCCTTTTTGAAAAAAAAACTTAAAGAGATATTCTTTATTTTTTTTTCTATTTTGATTCGAGATATCTCTTTCAAGTCCTTTCTTTATTTTAATTTTATATAAATATATAAATGGAATTGCTGATAAAAGTTGTATCCGTATATTATAATACAATACAAAAAAAAATAATTTATATAAGCTATATAATAAATTATATAAGAAATTTCTATATATAATATAAATAGAAAGAAAAAGAAGGGCTTTTTTATTAAAGAAGGCTTTTTTCAAGCATTATTTTTTGTGTAATGTAATATAGTAATTATCTTTTTTTTTTAATTAGGAGAGATGGCTGAGTGGATTAAAGCGTCGGATTGCTAATCCGTTGTACGAGTTATTCGTACCGAGGGTTCGAATCCCTCTCTTTCCGTTTCCGTCGATGGCTTGCTATCTTTCAAATTCGAAATTTAACCAACCCTTTCTTTTTGCTTTTTTTATTTTCTTTTAATAGTTAAAGATATGGAATAGATAAAAGCCTAAAAACATTTATAAGAGCAAAGAAAACCTTTTTTTTTTCTTTTTTATTCTTCACGCCCGGGATTACGTCCTGGATCATTAGATAGGAATCCGAAAATGAAAAGAGAAACAAAGAATATCACTACGGTGTAAACAAAGAGTTTGAGAGTAAGCATTACACAATCTCCAAATCATTTTTTTTTTTTGGGGGGGGAAAGAGAATAGATTCTCTATTTTTATACTATATATCCTATTTTGACACCATGAAACGAAGCAGTTTTTAGAATTTCTAGAAATAGAAAAGAGTTTTCAGAAATTCACACAATTCGAATTCGATATTGTGGTGGACTCTATATAGGGTCTTTCAGCAAAAAAAAAAGGTCAGAATCGGGAACTGGCGATCTAAATTTCTCGTGGCTACCCAATAATTTCATTCTTTGAATTGAGGGTTCGTTCATATTGTAAGACTCATCTGATCTTATCAATTATTAGAATTTGGGTTCTCGAACTCAAATAAATCATGAATTTTTTTTTCTAGGACAGTATTAAATATCTCATCGAAAACTTACAGCAGCTTGCCAAACAAAGGCTAAGAGAAAAAAGAAAAGAGGTATTACTGGCATAACATCTACAATTGGATTCAAAAAAGCGTAGGCCTCGGGTAATTTGGCTAATACAAAACTACTCGAATCAAGGGCAGAATTAATACAGATATAGCTCAAACTAAAGATATTAAGCATAACAAACATTTTGTTCTTGGAGATAATTGTATTTTGATTGAGTTATTAATATCTTATTGAGATAAGATAAAAATGAAGAAAAGTAAGTTAAGTAAAGTAGACAAAAAATACTTCTTTGAACCAAACCAATCAAAACAAAAATCTTTCAATTCTCACAAGAGAATAGAAGAAATCATACTTTCATACAATATCTTAATTGAATTATATGTAATGATCAATAAATTTATTTTAATTCTACATCTACGCGGGTCAAAATCTTAAGACTCCAACACTAATCTAATTTATTTCATAGAGATTTGTACGGGAATTGACGAACAACCAATACCGATATTAGTGTTTATTAATATCAAATAGAAATGGGGCGTCGCCAAGTGGTAAGGCAACGGGTTTTGGTCCCGCTATTCGGAGGTTCGAATCCTTCCGTCCCAGAGCGGACTCTCATATATATCAGACTCAAAATTACCTTTTTGAGTAACCTTCTATTTTAAAAAGTATAATTTTTGATAAAATGTACTTTTTTTTTTTCGAATTTTTCAAAATCAAAATGATTCTCTGAATCAGATCTTTTTTCGCACACAAATTAAATCGATTGCAAATAATACAAAAATGTAACTGAATCCATTTGTGATTCAGGTAGTAAGATGGGAGCATAGGTCACAATGGGCCTTTTAGCTTATGTCCCTCCCCTTCATTTTCATATTTAAGTTAGTTTGCTTAGAAAAGCCTTATGTTTGGATCTAGTTGAATTTTCAAGAATACATTCTAAATCGAAATGCAAAAGCCTCCATATCCCCTATCTTTTTTTTTATAAGACAACCCAATTATTAATTATTCTTCTTTCATTTCTGAATTCTAAAAAAAGGCTCTTCCTGGTACTGATTGAATTCAATCGCTGGGATTAAGTCTCTTAAAACTGGTTTTTTTGAAAATAAAAAATAGGAAACAATGGACCTTTTTGTATTTATATATATACAAATAGGATCCGTTTTTTATTTATTATTTATGATTCATCATCCCCCAGAATGAATTCATAATGGGAGTAGATAAAACGATGGAAGATATCAATTTGAATGTCTATATCTGTCCAAATCTCATTAACAAATAATAAGGTTCCGTATGGAATGGATTTTCTTTAACAAATAATAAGGTTCCGTATGGAATGGATTTTCTTTGACCCTAATTTTTAGATATTTGGTCTTTGTCTTTAATGAATAATTGTAAATCCATCTAATAACAATTGAGACGGGGTGATTCATACATCCTATTTACTTTTTTTTTTAGGAAAAGATTATCTCAAGCCCAAGCCAAAGAAATTACGCCTAAATTGCATAAATACTTATATGCATGGCTTGTTATCCTTCTATTTCAGTGATAGCCTTGTTTCGCTTTTTTTTTTTTGAAAAAGAATTTGTGAGTTCTTACCTTACTGTTAAATATTTACTGTGGAATAATAACTTCCAATGCAATTTTTTCAGTCTAATTTTATAGATACGTAAATTTACGATTTTTTGCAATTATGATTTGATCTTTGAGGATAAAAGAATAACAACCTAAATATTCCCTTTCATTATTCTTTTGTATCCAATCCACGAAAAAAAGAAATTTGTTTTTTGATCTATCTCTTTTAAATCATTGACAGTTCAGTTCAATCTGAATATGGATTTCTCTCTCTTATGATGATCAAGTAGAATTCTTAGCCAAATTTTATTCAAATGGTGATGTCGAGTTGGTAAATTTTTTCAATGAAATATTTTTAATCTTTCTTATGATTCCTTGGGATCCGAAGAAGTGTAAGATTGTTGAATCTATTCTATCGAATCATTTGAAGATGCAATCCGGATTCAAAAAGAACTTATTTTTGATTCGTGTTATTTATATTTCTAAAATAAAAAATAAAATATTGCATTCATAAAATCAAATATAAGGTAAAATTGAATTCTTACTACAGCTTTTCTTCATAAATTACCTATTCCCTTTCATGGAAAAGGAAAAAGTACTGTGTATCGACTGAAGCAATGACTATTCATGATTCCATAATTGAATCAATTACATACCGGTTCCAAACTATAGAAATGTTATGGTAAAACTTCGTTTGAAACGATGTGGTAGAAAGCAACGTGCGACTTGAAGGACATGATCAGCTGTGGATTTTTTCCATCCACCCTTTTCTATTTTCTATTATCTAGGAATGAATGGGCTCTTGGCTCGACATCCTTTGTTCTGTTCTACTAGAATCCTCTTTTTTGTTGGGTTGTAATGTAAATAGTACATGATGGAGCTCGAGTAGAAATTTATTCATTTCTCAGGGGCAAGGATCTAGGGTTAATAACAATCAATAAGTTGAAACAAACTTCGTAAGTATATTTTCGATATCAAAATCGAAAGGATCCGATTCGAACAAATTTCAATCAAAAAAAAAAAGAAAATTTGTTGGAATTGGTAAAACTCTTTCAATCAAAAGTGTATTATGTCGGAATCGAGTGTTCGTATGATTTCTTTCTATCAAGAAATCACAAAAAAGGGGATGTTGCTGCCATTTTTTAAAACGATTAAAGATCACCGAAGTAATGTCTAAACCCAATGATTCAAGGCAAAGATAAAAGATCCTGGAACAAGGAAATACCATTTTCAATTGTCTTAACAATTAGATCAGAATGAAGAATCCAAAAATAGATTCGAAACGAGACAAAGAAAAATAGGGGTTAGAGACCACTCAAAAAATGAAATGCCTAAGCCTAAGTATTTTCTTTTGGGCTATTTCAAAGTTATCCAACTTGAGTTATGAGAGTACAAATGTTTTTTTCTTCTTCGTTTTCGAAAAAGAAGAAAAAAAAGAAAAGAAGGACTTAAATCTCTAATTGATTTGATGATTTTCTAGATCTATTTCACATTCTAATTATATACATAGACATAACGAGAACTTCGAATCATTTTTTCTCGAGCCGTACGAGGAGAAAACTTCTTATACGGTTCTAGGGGGGGTATTGTTCATCTACATCTATCCCAATGAGCCGTTTATCGAATCGTTGCAATTGATGTTCGATCCCGAAGAGAAGGAAGAGATCTTCGGAAAGTGGGTTTTTATGATCCGATAAATAATCAAACCCATTTAAATGTTCCCGCTATTCTAGATTTCCTTGACAGGGGCGCTCAACCTACAGGAACCGTTCATGATATTTCAAAAAAGGCAGGGGTTTTTACGGAATTTAGTCTTAATCAAACGAAATTCAATTAATGAATAGAACAAAAAAGAGGGTGTGGATGACTCTTATATAGTTTTCTAGAATATAGTTTTATAGAACTTTTTCTTTACTACTCCCCCCTCTTTTGTTCTATTCCTACCTATCGATTATTGCTAACAGAGAATCCTGTATACTATAAGTATGCATAATAAATGCATTTTATTGTTAAAATTTTATTGATAGAAGATGCATATAAAAAAGATCAAGTGAATACAATGAAGTAATTGGATCTAGAAATATCAAAAATTTACATTACTCGCAACTGGGCGGTTTTTCGTTGGAAATCTATTCACAAATAACAAAACAAGGGATTAAGCTTGTTTATTTTACTTAAATTGATTGACTAAATCCCTAATTTATTCCTATTTTGTCCTTATTCGGAATTTATTCTTTCACGTATATCTCTTTTGTATCGATTTGTATTTATGTAGTGCAAATCCAGCACAAGTCCTTTTTCTTTTTGATTTATTTCAGATATTTAAAAATTCTTTCTATTTAGATAATTATTTTATCTAATTATATTGAATTCTATATCTATTTCATTTTATTTGGATTTTCATTAAATTACTAAATAATAAATGAACTCTTTTTTTTTTACCATTGTATTTTTTCTATTCTTTTCTCAACATTCATATTCAACATTTACAGTCATATTGACAACAATGTATCGAACAAATATAATTCGATCGTGGATAAATGGATCTATTTATCTCCGTTCCCTAAGTTTGGTTTTTTCTTTACGTCATTTCATTCAAATGATGGGTCCCTTGGATTTACTGTTAGACAAAGTCTTTTTTTTTTTTCTTTTGATGTTCAGAAGCGATTAGAAATTTGTTATTCTATTTCATACTAGTGAAATATTTTGATTGCGTTGTGAAATTCAATCTCTTTTATTTATTTTTATTCCGATTGTATCTACTATTCTAATTATTCGGGTTGCTAACTCAACGGTAGAGTACTCGGCTTTTAAGTGCGGCTAGCATCTTTTACACATTTTTATGAAGAAAAGGATTCGTCCATACCATCGGCAGAGTTTGTAAGACCACGACTGATCCTGAAAGGAATGAATGGAAAAAGCAGCATGTCGTATCAATGGAGAATTTTGAGAATGTTTTCTTCTTATTCAATCGGTCCAAAACCAGGTTTGAATTCTTGGCGCGGAACAAAATAAATTTAATTCAAAGTTGGGTCGAGTGAATAAATGGATAGAGCCCTATGGTCCCAATTATAGGGAAACAAAAAGTAACGAGCTTCTGTTCTTAATTTCATTGGAATAATTACCCGAGCTAATTAAACGTTAAAAATGGATTAGTTCCTAATGCGGGGAAAAGTTTTCCCATGAGTCGATTATCGATTTTTTAATAAGTCCTAACTATTAGTTAGTCCCTATTATGGGTTGGAGATGAATGTGTAAAAGAAGCAGTATATTGATAAAGATTTTTTTTCCAAAAATCAAAAGAGCGATTGGATTGAAAAAATAAAGGATTTCTAACCACTTTGTTATACTATAACAAGCATAAAACAATTAAATTAAATAGAAAATGAGAGGCTAGAGAATCCGGTAATGAGTCTACCCGTCTCCAAGGTATCTATTTTTTTTTACGACAATACCTTGTTTTGACTGTATCGCACTATGTATCATTTGATAACTCAATAAATCCCTTACCCTTGTTTTAAATCGAATTGCAAATGGAGGAATATCAAGTATATTTAGAACTAGATAGATCTCAGCAACGCAACTTCCTATATCCACTTCTTTTTCGGGAGTCTATTTATGCACTTGCTCATGATCATGGTTTAAATAGATCGATGATTTCATTGGAAAATGGGGGTTATGACAATAAATCTAGTTCACTAAGTGTGAAACGTTTAATTACTCGAATGTATCAACAGATTCATTTGAGTATTTCTGCTAATGATTCTAACCAAAATAAATTTTTTGGGCACAACAACAATTTGTATTCTCAAATGGTATCAGAGGGATTTGCAGTCATTATGGAAATTCCATTTTCCCTAAGATTAGTATCTTTCTTAGAAAGGAAAGAAATCGCAAGATCTCACAATTTCCAATCAATTCATTCAATATTTCCTTTTTTCGAGGACAAATTCTCACATTTAAATTATGTGTTAGATGTACTAATACCTCACCCCATTCACCCCGAAATCCTGGTTCAAACCCTTCGCTACTCGATAAAAGACGCCTCTTCTTTACATTTATTACGGTTCTTTCTCCATGAGTATTTTAATTGGAATAGTCTTATTATTCCAAAGAAATCGATTTCGATTTTTTCAAAAAGGAATCCAAGATTATTCTTCTTACTATATAATTCTCATTTATGTGAATATGAATCTATCTTCTTTTTTATCTGTAACCAATCGTCTCATTT
>JAYWLJ010000239.1:15000-32500 GCA_037074615.1 Leucaena leucocephala | reverse complement strand
TAAAAAATAATCGGTTAGAAAAGGCTGTAAGAAATGAAATGTCACAATATTTTTTTTATACATGCCAAAGTGATGGAAAACAAAGAATATCTTTTACATATCCACCTAGTTTATCAACTTTTGGAGAAATGATACAAAAAAAGATCTCTTTGTGCACGACAGAAAAACTCTCCTCTGACGAACTATATAATCATTGGGTTTATATCAATGAACAAAAAAAGGATAACTTAAATAACGAGTTTAGAAATCGAATCGAAGCCCTAGACAAGGGATCTCTTGTTTTGGATGTACTTGAAAAAAGGACTCGATTGTGTAATGATGAAACTGAACAAAAATGCTTGCCTAAAATGTATGATCCTCTTTTGAATGGACCCTATCGTGGAACAATCAAAAATTTGTATTCACGTTCAATCATGAATAATTATTCAATTACTTCGATAAAAGATTCAATAGAAAAGGTTTGGATAAACAAAATTCATGGTATCCTTCCTATTAATTACCGAGAATTTGAACAAAAAATAGATACATTTGATGAAAAATCATTATCAACAGACATTTTCCATTTTTTGACCCCAATCCTTGAATTTGTTGAGGAATCAACGCCGAGTTTCAATTTGAAAGTGAAAAGACTTTCGTTATTTGAAGAAAAAGGAACAATTGATTCAGAAAATCAAGCGAACTATTTAAAATTTTTATTCGATGCGATTACAGGCGATCCAAATGATCAAACAATTCGAAAAAAATCTATTGGAATAAAAGAAATCCGTAAAAAAGTCCCTCGATGGTCATACAAATTAATCGACTATTTGGAACAAGAAGAGGTAGAAGGCGAGGAAGAAGCGACGGAGGATCATGAAATTCGTTCAAGAAAATGCAAACGAGTAATAATTTTTACTGAAAACGAGAAGAATACCAACCCTACTACTAATATCAACAATACTATTGATGATATGAGTATCAACAATACTATTGATGATATGAGGGAAATGGCTTTGATACGTTATTCACAACAATCGGATTTTCGTAGGAACCTAATCAAAGGATCCATGCGCGCTCAAAGGCGTAAAACAATAATTGGGGAACTGTTTCAAACAAATGCACATTCCCCGCTTTTTTTGGACAGAAGAAAAGACAAAACCGTTTTTTTTTCTTTTGATATCTCCAGAATTCTGAAGCTAATTTTTAGGAATTGGATAGAGAAAAATACGGAATTCACAATTTCAGATTCTGCTGAGGAAGAAAAGGCAAAAGAAAAAAAAAAGAAAGAGAAAAAAGAGGAGAATGAACGGATAAGAATAGCAGAAGCCTGGGATACTTTTATATTTACGCAAGCAATAAGAGGTTTTATGTTAATAACCCAATTAACTCTTAGAAAATATATTGTATTGCCTTCATTGATAATAGCTAAAAATCTCTGCCGTATGTTATTATTTCAATTCCCCGAGTGGAACGAGGATTTGAAGGAATTGAATAGAGAAATGCATATTAAATGCACCTATAATGGTATTCAATTATCAGAAAAAGAATTTCCAAAAAACTGGTTAACAGACGGTATTCAGATAAAGATCCTATTTCCTTTCCGCCTGAAACCTTGGCATAGATCTAAACTACGATCCCATCATAAAAATACAATAACAATAAAAAATAAAGGAAAAAAAGAAAATTTTTGTTTTTTAACAGTTTTTGGAATGGAAGCGGAACTCCCTTTTGGTTCTCCCCGCAAACAACCGTCTTTTTTTGAACCCATTTGGAAAGAACTCGACAAAAAAATTCGAAACGTGAAAAAGAAAAGTTTTTTAGTTCTAAGATTTTTAAAAGAAAGAAAAAAAAGGTTTCTAAAGGTCTCAAAAGAACAAAAAGAATGGATTATAAAAAAAGTTCTATTTATAAAAATAATAATGAAAGAATTTACAAAAGTAACTATAATTCCATTATTTGGATTTTTTAAAGTATATGAATTAAATGAAAAAAAAAATGGAAAAAATTCTATAACTACAATCAGGAATAATCTGATTCCTGACTTATCCATTCAAATTAAGTCCACGGGTTGGACAAATTATTCACTGACAGAAAAAAAAACGAAGGATCTGGCTGATAGGACAAGTACAATCATAAATCAAATAGAAAGAATCACAAAAGAAAAAAAAAATACATTTCTAGCCCCAGAGAAAAATATTAATGCTAAGGAAACTAGTTGTGATAATAAAAGATCAGAATCACAAAAAAATATTTGGCAGATATTCAAAAGAAGAAGTGCCCGATTAATACGTAAATGGCACTTTTTTATAAAATTTTTTATTGAAAGGCTATACATAGATACCCTTTTATGTATTATTAATATTCCCAGAGTCAATGCACAACTTTTCCTTGAATCAACAAAAAAAATTATTGATAAATACATTTACAATGATGAAACAAATCAAGAAGGAATTGATGAAACAAATGAAAATGAAAATACAATTCATTTTATTTCGACTATAAAAAAGCCGCCTTTTCATATTAGTAATAGTAATAAGAATTCACAGATTTCTTGTGACCTATCCTCCTTATCACAAGCATATGTATTTTACAAATTATCACAAAACCAAGTTATTAATAAATATCACTTGAGATCTGTACTTCAATATAACGGAACATCTCTTTTTATTAAGGATAGACTAAAGGATTTTTTTCGAACACAAGGAATATTTCATTCCGAATCAAAGCATAAAAAACTTCGGAATTCGGGAATGAATGAATATGAATGGAAAAATTGGTTAAAGGGTCATTATCAATACGATTTATCTCAGACTAGATGGTTTAGATTAGTACCGCAAAAATGGCGAAATAGAGTCAATCAACGTCGTACGATTCAAAATAAAGACTCACAAAAATTGGGTTCATACGAAAAAGACCAATTCCTTTTTTACGAAAAACAAAATGATTATACACTAAATTCATTACCGAATCAAAAAGACAAATTTAAAAAACACTACAGATATGATCTTCTATCACATAAATATATTAATTATGAAGATAAGAAGGACTCATATATTTATGAATCGCCGTTACAAGTAAATGAGGGCCCAGGGCTTCCCTATAATTACAATACACATAAACCCGAACCATTTGATGTGCTGAGGGATCTACCTATTAGTGATTATCTAGGAGAAGATTATATTATTGATACGAAAAAAAATCTGGATAGAAAATATTTTGATTGGAGAATTCTCCATTTTTGTCTTAAAAATAGAAAAAAAATAGATATTGAGGTCTGGGCCAATATGGATACCGGCGCCAACATTAATAAAAAAACTAAGACTGGAACTAATGATTATCAAAAAATTGATAAATTTTATAAAAAAGACCTTTTTTATCTCACGATTCATCAAGAAATCAACCCATCCAATAAAAAGAAAAACCTTTTTGATTGGATGGGAATGAATGAAGAAATACTAAATCGTTCCATATCAAATCTGGAACTTTGGTTCTTTTCGGAATTACTACTACTTTATGATACATATAAGATTAAACCATGGGGCATACCAATCAAATTACTTCTTTTAAATTGGAATAGAAACGAAAACGTTAGTGAAAATAAAAACATCAACGAAAAACAAAAAAAGGATTTTCGTATATCACGTATATCATCTAATGAAAAAAAAATTCTTGAATTAGAAAATCGAAATCAAGAAGAAAAAGGACCGCCAGGCCAAGGGGATCTTGGACCAGATGCGCAAAACCAAGAGAATCTTGGATCAATTCTATCAAACCAACAAAACGATCTTAAAGAATATTATGCGGAATCAGACATTAAAAACCATAGAAAGAAAAAGCAATTCAAGAACAACATAGAAGTGGAACTCGATTTCTTCCTGAAAAAACATTTGCTTTTTCAATTGAGACCGGATTATCCTTTGAATAAAAAAATGATCAAGAATATCAAAGTATATTGTTTCCTGCTTAGACTGAAAAATCCAAAGGAAATTGCTATATCTTCTATTCAAAGAAGAGAAATGAGTCTGGATGTAATGGTGATTCAGAAAGATATAACTCTTACAGAATTGATAAAAAAGGGGATATTTATTATCGACCCTATTCGTCTGTCTATAAAATGGGATGGGCAATTTATTATGTATCAAACCATAGGTATTTCTTTGGTCCATAAGAATAAGCACCAAACTAATCAAAGATACCGAGAAAAAAGGTATGTTGATAAGAATGATTTTGATGAATCCATTTCAAAACATGAACAGATGGTTGGGAATGGAAGAAAAAATCAGTATGATTTGCTTGCTCCTGAAAATATTTTATCGCCTAGACGTCGTAGAAAATTGAGAATTCGAATTTGTTTCAATTTGGAGAATGGGAATGTTGTAGATAAAAATCCAGTATTTTATAATGGAAACAACGTAAGGAACTGTGGTCAATTTTTGACTGAGGACAAACATCTTGATACAGATACAAATAATTTCATTAATATTAACTTAAAGTTCTTTCTTTGGCCCAATTATCGATTAGAAGATTTAGCTTGTATGAATCGTTATTGGTTTGATACCAATAATGGCAGTCGTTTTAATATGTTAAGGATACATATGTATCCCCGATTGAAAAGAAATTGATGGTACATTTCATTTCGTATATATCCCTGCCATAGATCATATATGAAGGTAAACAAATGTATACACGCGTTGCGTTGTATTACATTCTGATACAGGATACTGATTCAATGACATATCCATTAGATCTAGGAATGAATCGGCGGAATCTTCTTTAAGTCCAAATTTTTCTCTTTTGTGAGTGCAGAAATGTACTATCCTTTTGTATCCGTATCCAAATCCAATTGAAAAATTAGGTTGATTATTGATTAATTTGATAGAAAAAGTTATACATGAATAAATTCAAATTATTGTGTATACCAGATTAAAATAAAATAACTGGCAGTATTATTATTACTGATCGGTAAAATTCAAATCTATAGAAAAGAAAGGGGGCGAAAAATTATTTTTATGGTAAAAAAAAATTCATTCATCTCAGTTATTTCGCAAAAAGAAAAAGAAGAAAACGAAAACAGGGGATCTGTTGAATTTCAAGTATTAAGTTTCACCAATAAAATACGGAGACTTACTTCACATTTGGAATTGCACAGAAAAGACTATTTATCTCAAAGAGGTTTACGGAAAATTTTGGGAAAACGTCAACGGCTGCTAGTTTATTTGTCAAAGAAAAATAGAGTACGTTATAAAGAATTAATCAGTCAATTGGATATTCGGGAGCCAAAAACTCGTTAATTTGAAAATTCGTTTTGAATTATTTGATTTATTAGATCTTGAATTTTGATGAACTTCGTTTTCAGGAATTCATGGAATAATGAATCGGGGAAAAAATATATGACTGTACCAGCTACAAGAAAAGACCTCATGATAGTCAATATGGGCCCTCACCACCCATCAATGCATGGTGTTCTTCGACTCATCGTTACTCTAGATGGTGAAGATGTTATTGACTGTGAACCCATATTGGGTTATTTACACAGAGGGATGGAAAAAATTGCGGAAAACCGAACAATTATACAATATCTGCCTTATGTAACTCGTTGGGATTATTTAGCTACTATGTTCACAGAGGCAATAACTGTAAATGCACCAGAACAGTTGGGAAATATTCAAGTACCTAAAAGAGCCAGCTATATCAGAGTTATTATGTTGGAGCTGAGTCGTATAGCTTCCCATTTGTTATGGCTTGGCCCTTTTATGGCGGATATCGGTGCACAGACTCCTTTCTTCTATATTTTCAGAGAGAGAGAATTAATATATGATCTATTCGAAGCTGCCACAGGTATGCGAATGATGCATAATTATTTCCGTATCGGAGGAGTAGCTGCTGATCTACCTTATGGCTGGATAGATAAATGTTTGGATTTCTGCGATTATTTTTTAACGGGGGTTGCTGAATATCAAAAGCTTATTACGCGGAATCCCATTTTTTTGGAACGAGTTGAAGGAGTGGGCATTATTGGTGGAGAGGAAGCAATAAATTGGGGTTTATCAGGACCAATGCTACGAGCTTCCGGAATCCAATGGGATCTTCGTAAAGTTGATCATTATGAGTGTTACGATGAATTTGATTGGGAAGTCCAATGGCAAAAAGAAGGAGATTCATTAGCTCGTTATTTAGTACGAATCGGTGAAATGACGGAATCCATAAAAATTATTCAACAGGCTCTGGAAGGAATTCCGGGGGGGCCCTATGAGAATTTAGAAGTCCGACGCTTTGCTAGAGCAAAAGATTCCGAATGGAATGATTTTGAATATCGATTCATTAGTAAAAAGCCTTCTCCCACTTTTGAATTGTCGAAACAAGAACTTTATGCGAGAGTGGAAGCCCCAAAGGGGGAATTGGGAATTTATCTGATAGGAGATCAGAGTGTTTTTCCCTGGAGATGGAAAATTCGTCCACCAGGTTTTATCAATTTGCAAATTCTTCCTCAGCTAGTTAAAAGAATGAAATTGGCTGACATTATGACGATACTAGGTAGTATAGATATCATTATGGGAGAAGTTGATCGTTGAAATGATAATTGATACGACAAAAGCACAAGTTATCAATTCTTTTTCCAGATCGGAATCCTTAAAAGAGGTCTATGGGCTCATATGGTTGCTTGTCCCTATTTTGACTCTTATATCGGGAATCACAATAGGGGTACTAGTAATTGTGTGGTTAGAAAGAGAAATATCCGCAGGGATACAACAACGTATCGGACCTGAATACGCCGGCCCTTTGGGAATTCTTCAAGCTCTAGCAGATGGAATCAAACTACTTTTCAAAGAGGATCTTCTCCCATCTAGAGGAGATGCTCGTTTATTCAGTATTGGACCATCTATAGCGGTCATATCAATTCTACTTAGTTATTCAGTAATTCCTTTTGGTTATCGCCTTGTTCTAGCCGATCTTAGTATAGGTGTTTTTTTATGGATTGCCATTTCAAGTATTGCTCCTATTGGACTTCTTATGTCAGGATATGGATCGAATAATAAATATTCCTTTTCAGGTGGTCTACGAGCTGCTGCTCAATCAATTAGTTATGAAATACCATTAACTTCATGTGTGTTATCAATATCTCTACGTGTGATTCGTTGGAACATGAACTTTTATCTATTTCCTTTCGTTCTAGAAAAGAAGAAAAGAGTTAAAAGAAGAAAAGAGTTGAATGTATTGAATAGATATCTTGATTTTTTTATTCATCATTCGGGTCGATGAACTAAACCAGATAGTTATATGAGTGAAACAAAACAGCTTATAAATTCGCAGTAAAAAGATTGAGTCTCATTCCCTATGTACAAGAGTTAAGCAGAAGTAAACAAAAACTGTAACAGCAGTTTACCCCAAGATTCTTGATTAGTCATCATGGCTTGAAGCGGGTGCAAAAGATCAACTGTATGGAGTTTTTACTTACTATTGCTATTGTGTTGTATGTATTACCATACCGGGGATCGAGCAAAAATGAGTGGGCGGTTAGGAACACCAAGGTACACAAAGGATTAGTAATGAAGATAATGTAAGTTATCCAAAAGATATTTCTGGATAAAAGATAAAAGGAATCCTAATGGGGGCTTTAAGTTGGTAGAAATGATCAAGAAGTACTTCCCCATGATCCCGATCCAGAGTATGCTCCTATCCACTGATTAAAGAAATGACTATCAGGGACGAAGTAATCTTTTATTTTTTTTAGAGTCCCCCCTTTCTGAGAAAGAAGAATAGGAACGAAAGAAATGGAATGCAATTGCAATAGGAAAAAAAATGAAATAAAAAAATTTTTTCTTTCTTTTCTTTATCCATATTCATAGCGATAGAATTATTATCATGATTCATGAACAAATGTAGAATTCTTTTTCGTAATCGAAAGATATGGGTCGAAATATCTATTGATACAACAGGTATTTTATTGAAGGGTTAAGTTATTACTGAACAAAAAAGAAAAAAATGGAAATAATAAAGGATGAGATCAATTCAGAAGCACTTTATTTTGTTATTATAGCAGACAGAATTCCATTGGTCTAATTCGGGACTCTCCGATGTATCTTTACTCTTTCTACTCTCCAAACATATCGAGATAATACCGAAGTGGTCCCTAGATTTATTTGTGGCCCTTGAGGAGCCGTATGAGGCTGAAGTCTCATGTACGGTTCTGTAATAGCGATGGGAACAGTGATGTTATCACCGACTATAATTATCTAACAGTTCAAGTACAGTTGATATAGTTGAGGCGCAGTCAAAATATGGTTTTTGGGGTTGGAATTTGTGGCGGCAGCCTATCGGGTTTGTCGTTTTTCTAATTTCTTCCCTAGCAGAATGTGAGAGATTACCTTTTGATTTACCAGAAGCAGAGGAAGAATTAGTAGCAGGTTATCAAACCGAATATTCAGGTATAAAATTTGGTTTATTTTATGTTGCTTCCTATCTAAATCTACTAGTTTCTTCATTATTTGTAACAGTTCTTTACTTGGGCGGCTGGAATCTCTCTATTCCGTACATATTCATTCCTGAGCTTTTCGGAATAAATAAAGTGGGGGGGGTCTTTGAAACAACAATTGGTATCTTTATTACATTAGCTAAAGCTTATTTGTTCCTGTTCATTCCTATCGCAACAAGATGGACTTTACCTAGAATGCGAATGGACCAACTATTAAATCTTGGGTGGAAATTTCTTTTACCCATTTCTCTAGGTAATCTATTATTGACAACTTCTTCCCAACTCCTTTCACTGTAAAGGAATACTATATTTATATTTATGTTATTTTAGGTTCATAACTTCTCTCAAACAAGAGCAAGAGAAAGAAACATCAAATTCTTTTATTCATAGATATTCACAATATGCTACCTATGGTAACTGGGTTCATGAATTATGGTCAACAAACAATACGAGCTGCAAGGTATATCGGTCAAAGTTTCATGATTACCTTATCCCACGCGAACCGTTTACCTGTAACTATTCAATATCCCTATGAAAAATTGATCACATCAGAGCGTTTCCGCGGTCGAATCCACTTTGAATTTGATAAATGCATTGCTTGTGAAGTATGTGTTCGTGTATGTCCTATAGATCTACCCGTTGTTGATTGGAGATTGGAAACTGATATTCGAAAGAAACGATTGCTTAATTACAGTATTGATTTTGGAATCTGTATATTTTGTGGTAACTGTGTCGAGTATTGTCCAACAAATTGTTTATCAATGACTGAAGAATATGAACTTTCTACTTATGATCGTCACGAATTGAATTATAATCAAATTGCTTTGGGTCGGTTACCAATATCAGTAATTGGAGATTCTACAATTCGAACAATTATGAATTCAACTCAACTAAAAATAGCCACGGGAAAATCCCTTGATTCAAAAACAATTACCAATTACTAAGATTCCGTTTTGATCTAAAGGAAGCGAAACTTCTTTCATTTTACTTGGTCAATAACTAAAAATCCTAACTATTAATTGATGAGAATCACGGCTTAATTTTGATTGAAAATCTATTCATATATCCGTTTTCGAAATATAGAAAAAATATAATTATATAATTATATATATAATTATAATTATATATAATATATTATATATATATAATTTCGAACTACTCTTTCGGATACTACTCTTTCGGATATAGAATGGGATTGATCCAATAACTGTATCTACATCAATCCACACCCATTCGAATTTCATTTAATTCAATTTTATTCAATTAGGAACGTATCATAAAAAAAAATAGGGTAACTTCTTTTTTCCCGGTCCGGTCAATAAGGTCATGAAAAATTTCGACTTATTTATCTCTTATTTTACATATAATGGATTTACCTGGGCCAATACATGATTTTCTTTTAGTATTTCTGGGATCAGGTCTTATATTAGGGGGCCTAGGAGTAGTATTACTTACCAATCCAATTTATTCTGCCTTTTCATTAGGATTGGTTCTTGTTTGTATATCCTTATTCTATATACCATCGAACTCTCATTTTGTAGCTGCTGCCCAGCTTCTTATTTACGTGGGAGCCATAAATGTCTTAATCATATTTGCTGTGATGTTCATGAATGGTTCAGAATATTACAATGATTTCCATCTTTGGACCATTGGAGATGGAGTCACTTCATTGGTTTGTACAAGTATTTTTTTTTCACTAATTACTACTATCCTAGATACGTCATGGTATGGGATTATTTGGACTACAAGATCAAACCAGATTATAGAACAGGATTTGATAAGTAATGGTCAACAAATTGGAATTCATTTATCAACAGATTTTTTTCTTCCATTTGAACTCATTTCTATAATTCTTTTAGTTGCCTTGATAGGTGCAATTGCTATGGCTCGTCAGTAATAAATACTTAGAAATAAAAATAAATAAGGACTTCTTTTTTTCTGTATTATCACATCCATTTTACTTCTTACTTCCATTTTTTCTTTTCTATTTTCAGATTGTTCATGTTTAAAAAAAAATGGAAATGCTTTTTGTTCGATCTATTACCAATATCTTCCTTTGTTCCGTTCTTGTTATATTCTAGTCAATCGAATCGGTTGAATTGTTGTTCATATTGAAATGAATCGAGATTGATGAGGAGTTAGTCAATGATGCTCGAACATGTACTTGTTTTGAGTGCCTATTTATTTTCTATCGGTATTTATGGATTGATTACGAGCCGAAATATGGTTAGAGCACTTATGTGTCTTGAGCTTATACTGAATGCGGTTAATCTAAATTTCGTAACATTTTCTGATTTTTTTGATAGTCGCCAATTAAAAGGAGACATTTTCTCGATTTTTGTTATAGCTATTGCAGCCGCTGAAGCAGCTATTGGGCCAGCAATTGTTTCGTCAATTTTTCGTAACAGAAAATCAACTCGTATCAATCAATCGAATTTGTTGAATAAATAGTAGTAATAAAATAAATTAAATATAATATTAAAATTAAATAAATATTATAAATAGAAATAGTAGTAATCATATCATATAAATAAAGAATAGAATATTCACCAATTCGAATTAGCATATATGACACGTATGACCATTTTTGCTAAAACATAAGAAATCAAAGTATCTTGGCCCTCTCTCATAAACAGATCCAGAAGTAGATTAATTAAAAAATTTCTGATAAATCATTGATTCGTCTGGTATCTACAATATATGATATGATTCATTTATTATATTACTTTACTAGATCGAAATTTTATGACGTTCACAAAAATTTAAAGATCCAATGTCACATTCAGTAAAGATTTATGATACATGTATAGGATGTACTCAATGTGTACGAGCCTGCCCCACAGATGTATTAGAAATGATACCTTGGGACGGATGTAAAGCTAAGCAAATTGCTTCTGCTCCAAGAACAGAGGACTGTGTAGGTTGTAAGCGATGTGAATCTGCTTGTCCAACAGATTTCTTGAGTGTCCGGGTTTATTTATGGCATGAAACAACTCGCAGCATGGGGCTAGCCTATTGATACGTTCCAGAAAACTCCACTTGAATCCATTTGATTTCTCTTTACCGACAAAAACCCGTACTCGATAAAAAATATCTATAGATATTTTTTTATCTCGAGCACGGGTTTTTCTGGTCAAAGTGTATCTTGTCTTTACCATGAATTTTTTTCCTTGGTTAACAATAATTGTAGTTTTGCCGATATCCGCGGGTTCTTTAATTTTCTTTCTCCCTCATAAAGGAAATAAGGTGATTCGCTGGTATACTATCAGTATATGCTTAATAGAACTCCTTCTAATGACCTATGCATTCTGTTATCATTTCAAATTGGACGATCCATTAATCCAACTGGAAGAGGATTATAAATGGATAAATATTTTTGATTTTCACTGGAGATTAGGAATCGATGGACTTTCCATAGGACCCATTTTACTGACGGGGTTCATTACTACTTTAGCTACTTTAGCGGCTTGGCCAGTTACTCGAGATTCCCGATTGTTCCATTTCCTGATGTTAGCAATGTATAGTGGTCAAATAGGATCATTTTCTTCTCGAGACCTTTTACTTTTTTTCATCATGTGGGAGTTAGAATTAATTCCTGTTTACCTACTTCTATCCATGTGGGGAGGAAAGAAACGTCTGTACTCCGCTACAAAGTTTATTTTGTACACAGCAGGGGGTTCTATTTTTCTTTTACTAGGAGTTCTGGGTATGGGTTTATATGGTTCCAATGAACCAACATTAAATTTTGAAACATCAGCTAATCAATCATATCCTGTGGCATTAGAAATAATATTCTATTTTGGATTTCTTATTGCTTATGCTGTTAAATCACCGATTATACCCCTACATACATGGTTACCAGATACCCACGGAGAAGCACATTACAGTACATGTATGCTTCTAGCCGGAATCTTATTAAAAATGGGAGCGTATGGATTGGTTCGGATCAATATGGAATTTTTACCCCATGCTCATTCTATATTTTCTCCCTGGTTGATGATAGTAGGCACAATTCAAATAATCTATGCAGCTTTAACATCTCCCGGTCAACGCAATTTAAAAAAGAGAATAGCTTATTCCTCGGTATCTCATATGGGTTTCACAATTATAGGAATTGCTTCCATAACCGATACGGGACTTAATGGAGCCATTTTACAAATAATCTCTCATGGATTTATTGGTGCTGCACTTTTTTTCTTGGCAGGAACGAGTTACGATAGAATACGTCTTGTTTATCTCGATGAAATGGGAGGAATTGCTATCCCAATGCCAAAAATATTTACGATGTTCAGTAGCTTCTCGATGGCTTCTCTTGCATTGCCGGGAATGAGTGGTTTTGTTGCAGAATTGATAGTATTTTTTGGAATAATTACCAGTCCAAAATATCTTTTAATGCCAAAAATACTAATTACTTTTGTAATGGCAATTGGAATGATATTAACTCCTATTTATTCATTATCTATGTTACGCCAGATGTTCTATGGATACAAGCTATTCAATGCCTCAAACTCTTATTTTTTTGATTCTGGACCACGAGAACTATTTGTTTCGATCTCTATTTTTCTACCTGTAATAGGTATTGGTATTTATCCGGATTTCGTTCTCTCACTATCAGTTGACAAGGTCGAAGCTATTCTATCCAATTACTTTTCTAGATAGTTTTCATGAAAAAGACATAAAAAATCCTGTGATTTTTAAAATCGTTCGTTGTACAATGAAAAAAAAGAAGTCTTATTCCTTTTCTTAAGTAAAAAAAAATGAAGTGAATTGGAATTTTAATCGGATATGTTTGGTGTTTTTGAGAACCATTTGAATCACGTAGTGATTCAAACGGTTCTCAAAAACTTACACAACATTTCGTTATATACACCGTTCTTATGTATTGTATTTTGTATTTGTCAGGTCGTTTCTTCAATTACATCAAAATGTGAATGACCCATAACTATGTAGCCCTATTCCTAATAGATTGACCCCAAAATAGCATATCCAAATTATAAGAAATCCCATAGAAGCCACAATTGCGGAATTTGCGCCTTGCCATTTTGTATTTGTTCGAGTATGTAAATAAATCGCGAATATGGTCCAAGTAATAAATGCCCAAGTTTCCTTCGGGTCCCAATTCCAATACGACCCCCATGCCTCATTAGCCCATACTGCTCCCGAAAGAATACCTATGGTTAAAAAGATAAACCCTAGACTAATGACACGATAACTCCAATGATCCAATTGCTGAATCAATTGATGCCTGTGATAGTTTCTAAAAGTAAAAGAAGTGTTTCGTAAAACATTGCTTTTTTTATTCACGTATTGGATCTCACAAAAGTAAAATGACCCAATTAATAAATGATTGCTTTTACTAAAATTTTCTATGTTTTTTCGAAATGTAATGACTAGAAGAGCTATTGATAATAATGATCCACATAAAAGAGCTGCATAACTCAATACCATCATACTTACGTGCATCATTAACCACTGGGATTGAAGAGCAGGCACTAATATTGCGGATTGATGCATGTCAGTTAAAAGACCCGAAGTGGCAAAGCCTTGGGTAAAAATAGCACTTGGTGTGGTTATTTCGCTTAAATGATTTTTATGGTTCCCTATTTTAGGAACCATATGAATAATGGAGAAACTCCATGAAAGGAACATTAATGATTCATATAAATCACTTAACGGGAAATGCCCTGAATGAATCCAACGAGTAACTAAGAATCCTGTTATACAGAAAAAAGTCGCTATCATGCCTTTTTCTGACGAATCATATAGTCCTACGGTTTCATCGATTAATAAGGTCATCAAATGAATCGTAATTACAATTGAAACGATCGAAAAGGAAATGTGAGTTAATATATGTTCTAAAGTCAAAAATATCATAAAAAAATCCTAAAAAAAGGTCCCTTAAGTGCGGAATGGAAATCGGGAATTGAATTCATTATAGGATTTATTGTACATCTTTTAGAAGATGCCGCCACTCGGACTCGAACCGAGATGCTCTAGCACTGCTTCCTAAGAGCAGCGTGTCTACCAATTTCACCATGGCGGCTTGCTAGAAATCATAATAGCCCATTCATATTCAATCGTCGAGATTGAAGGAGTCAATTCAATGCAATATTTTTTACAAAACATTAGAATCGATGAATAAAGACCCGTTCCGATTCCTATTTGAACGTTCAATAATCTTTATCTTTAGTATTAGTATCGTAGGATGGTGTCAATTTTAACAATAGGCTTTCACGTAGTTTAAGCTCTCTCGGAATAGAACAGTTGGAACTATCTAGTTCTGTCCTCAATCCGGGCATATAACTAGAAATTGTCCGTTTTTCTATTTTCTTTTCATTTTTTGATGATTCATTTCTCATTTATCTGATTTCATAGTCATGGATTTGAAATGGAAAAGAAAAATTCATTTTATCAATGAACAAAAAATTTGTACGGATCATACAAAATTGACTCACTTCTCGTACATAAAGATTGATCTAAGTGGAATTCAAGGGGTTTTTTTACTGCTTGGGTCGTAAAGTAGGGGTCTATAATGATTCAGAAAATTACAAAACAAGTCTTAAAATTAAAATAAATATAGATAGAGATCTAGTTTCAACGATCTATTAATTTTGACTAAAGATCTTATATTATATCTGTTTTGCTATAGAAAAAAGGGGGTTTCCACGTAGTTTATACTTATAGTATATCCTCTATAAAATCTTAACTTAAATAATGCGTTTTAATGATGTATAACTATTGGGGCAAGAAACTCCTTTTCTATAAGAAAAAGAAACTCCTTTTCTATAAGAAAAAGAAGACTTTTGTTGTTGTGAAAAGTAAATCGATGGGGAAAATAAAATAACAATCCCCATCTTGTTTGTAAATTTGAAAAACCTACTAAAAAGAAAGAAGAAAGGTGAAACCCTGTATTTTGGGCTTACCTACTTTTTTTGTCAAACAAAACAAAAAAATACCTTTTTCGAATCCATTAGACGGAAAAATATATTCTGTATACCACAATAGTCAGTTCCATTTTATATTGATCAGTTTAAAATTAAAACATTAGTTAATGTAAATTATTCATCTTATAAATGTAAATGAAATTATACTATCGAGTCATATCGATTCAGATTATTCCAATGTTTGATTATTTATTTGTCGCACAAAAAAACTTTTAGAATTCCCGGTAGAAAGAGATTTTGCTAACGAAAAAGCTTTTACCGCTGCCCAATACCCCTTTCTTTTCCAAATATTTTTACGAATACGCTTTTTTGATATAGAAGTACGTTTCTTTGGAACCGCCATTCAAAAATAAAGAGGTTGCTCATTGCTATAGTTGGATGTGAAAGACATGTATTGTTCAAAATGATCGTTTCTTCTATTCATTCTCTCTATATTTTTTCCATAGAGGTCCTTTATAACATGCAAAAAAAATATAGAGATACGTGTGCATCGCATAGAGTATCACTACACTAGGGACAAAAAAGAAAAATGAAATGATGTGATACTTTGTTTTTTGTTTTTCTAAAAGAATTTTTTTCTATTACATACAATATCTGAGAAAAATTCGTATTGATTGGTACTTTTATATCCTCATTTGAATCTATATCTATAGCACTCACTGTCTGTCATAGAAATCGAATTACTTGTCGTTGATAAGAAAAGAAATTTTAATTCATATCTTCGTCTCTTTTCGCCGTACTACATTTTAGAAAAAAAAAATAAAAAAGTTTAAGAACCCCTTACCTAATATAAATAGAATAAATAATAAAATAAAAAAAAACACACACACAAAGAATATTCTAACGTTTTTCTATTAATTGATCAAATTCGAGACGAGAGTACACCTAATTTAATTTTTTAAAATCGAACAAGACTAGTAATTAATCTATTAAATGATACAGAAATAAAATTTAAGAAAAGCCTTTCTTTTTAGTAATTAATTCTTTCAACTCTATGTAAAGTAGTAAAGTAAAAAAAATGGTGGGTATCTTAATTTTATGGGTTCCCATAAATAGAAGTTTGCTTTATTGGGTCAAGTTATTGGAGGATCTATGATCTATATCATACTCTTTTTGGTATAATTTTGTATCCTTGCTCTATGGATATAAATTATTGTAATAATAGAATGATTGAAATTTTCCTATTCTGTATTTCTATAAATATCTTTGTTAATAACTAAGTAGTAACTTTTCACTATTGACTTGGTTATATCATTTGACCAATTGTAACTTATTGATTTGAATATTTGAAATGTTGGGAAAGAATTAAAAAAATTAGAATTTTGAATTCTATTTGAATATTTGAGTTCTTTCCTATCTTGATTTTTTTTTATTGATTCCTTCTGAAAAAGATAAGAGCAGGTGAATTGGAAATAGAAATAATTAATTAAGAATAAAAAAGTTGGATTTTCTTATGGAACATACATATCAATATGCATGGATGATACCTTTCGTTCCACTTCCAGTTCCTATGTTAATAGGAGTGGGACTTCTCTTTGTTCCGATGGCAACAAAAAAGCTTCGTCGTATGTGGGCTTTTCCCAGTGTTTTCTTGTTAAGTATAGTTATGCTTTTTTCGGCCAATCTGGCTATTCAGCAAATAAATGGCAGTTCTATCTATCAATATGTATGGTCGTGGACCATCAATAATGATTTTTCCTTAGAGTTCGGCTACTTGATTGATCCACTTACTTCTATTATGTTAATATTAATCACTACTGTTGGAGTCATGGTTCTTGTTTATAGTGACAATTATATGTCTCATGATCAAGGATATTTAAGATTTTTTGCTTATATGAGTTTTTCCAATACTTCTATGTTGGGATTAGTTACTAGTTCGAATTTGATACAAATTTATATTTTTTGGGAATTGGTTGGAATGTGTTCGTATTTATTAATAGGGTTTTGGTTCACACGACCAATTGCGGCAAATGCTTGCCAAAAAGCGTTTGTAACTAATCGTGTAGGGGACTTTGGTTTATTATTAGGAATCTTAGGTCTTTATTGGATAACGGGTAGTTTCGAATTTAAGGATTTGTTTGAAATAGTCAATAACTTGATTTCC
>JAYWLJ010000238.1:37500-55000 GCA_037074615.1 Leucaena leucocephala | reverse complement strand
AGAACGCCTTGGATAAATAAAATTCACAATCTAATTTTGATTAATGATTATCACGAATTTGAACAGACAATAGACCGATTTAATCCAAAATCATTTTCAAGCGAAGAAGTGCGGTCTTTATTGACAGAACGGGAACGAGAACACATCGATTCCGAAGACCGAATAAAAAGTTTCAATTTTTTATTCGATGCAGTTATAACGGATCCCAATGATCAAAAAATTAGAAAAAAAGCGATAAAAGAAATTAGTAAAAGAGTTCCCCGGTGGTCATACAAATTAATCGATAATGTATACCAAGAACTGGGAGAATACGACGAAAATGTAAGAAGGAAACATGCATTTCGTTCACGAAAAGCCAAACGTTTAGTGGTTGCTGTTGATCACCAGACAAAAGAGGATGTGACTTTGCCCCATTATTTGGAACAATCGGATTTTCGTCGATATATAATAAAAGGTTCCATGCGCGCACAAAGACGTAAAACCGTTATTTGGAAACCACTTCAAGCAAATGCCCATTCCCCTCTTTTTTTGGACAGAATAGACAAAACCCTTTATTTGTCTTTTGATATTTCCCAGCTGATGAAAGTAATTCTTCGAAATTGGATGGTAAAAAATAAAAACCAAAAACTTTCTGATTATACAAACGCAAAGACAAGAAAATTGGACAAAAAAGAAAAAAAGAAGCTCAAAGGCGAAAGATACCAAAGACAAGCAATGGTACGTATAAAACAAGCAGAAAGCTGGGATAAGCGTTTACTTACTCGAATACTAAGAAGTTCTATGTTAGTAATCCAATCGATTCTTAGAAAATATATTGTATTACCGTTATTGATAATAGCTAAAAATGTGGTTCGCATACTATTATTCCAAGATCCCGAGTGGTCCGAGGATTTTAAGGATTGGAATCGTGAAATTTATGTTAAATGCACTTATAGTGGTGTTAATTTATCTGAAACAGAATTTCCGAAAAACTGGTTAATAGAAGGTATTCAGCTAAAGATCCTATTCCCCTTTCACCTGAAACCCTGGCACGGATCTACGATACAATCCTCTCATAAAGATCCAAAAAGTGAACACGAAACTGATTTTTGTTTTTTAACAATTTTGGGGCTGGAAACTGACATGCCGTTCGGTTCTCCCCAAAAACGACGTTCCTTTTTTGAACCCATTTTTAAAGAACTAAAAAAAAAAATTCGAAAATTGAAAACTAAGTCTTTTATAGTTTTAAGGGATTTTAAAGAAGGAAAAATAAAAGAACTTTCAAAAATAAACTTGAGAGAAATCGAGAAATTGAGGGAAACTCAAAAAAATTCGATAATCAGTAAGCAGATGATTCACGAACCGTCTATTGAAATTTCATCTATGGATTGGACGAAATTATCCCGGACTGAAAAAAAAATGAAAGATCTGACTAATAGAACAAGCAGAATCCGAAATAAAATATATAAAATTACAAAAGAAAAGAAAAAAGGATCGCTAACTCAAGAAACAAATATTAGTTCGAACAAACCAACTTATTCTGTTAAAAGATTAGACCCATCAAAAAGGATTTGGCGGATATTAAAAAAAAGAAACGCTCGATTAATCCGTAAATCCTATTTGTTTCTAAAATTTGGCATTGAAAAGATATACAGAAATATTTTTATATCTACCCTTACTATTCCAAGAATCAATACAAAACCTTTTCGTGAATCAACAAGAAAACAAATGAAAATTATTGAGAAAAACATCCACAATAATGAAGCAAATCCCGAAAGAATTAATAAAACAAATAAAAATAGAATTATTTCGACTATCCAAAAATCGATTTCTAAGACTAGTAATAAGAATTCAAAGATTTCTTGTAATTTATTGTCTTTTTCACAATCACAAGCATATGTATTTTACAAATTATTACAAGTCCCAATTTTGAACTTTTATAATTTAAGACCCGTTCTTCAATATCACGGAACATCTCTATTTCTTAAGAATGAAATAAAAGATTTTTTTGAAAAACACGGAATCTTTAATTACCAATTAAGACATAAACCCCTTTGGAATTTTGGAAGGAATACACGAAAACACTGTTTAAGCGGGCATTATCAATATGATTTATCTCGGATTAAATGGGCTAGATTAGTACCACAAGAATGGCGAAATAGAGCCAATCAACACTGTATGGCTCAAAATAAAGATTTAATTAAAAGAGATTCGTATGAAAAAAATGGATTAACTCATTACGAAAAACAACATTTTTTTGAAGCAGACCTATTACGTAATCAAAAATCGAATTTTAAAAAACACTATAGATATGATCTTTTATCATATAAATCGCTTAATTATGAAGATAAGAAAGACTCGTATATTGATAGATCACTAGTCCAAGTAAATAATAAAGAAGAGTATTATTCTAATTACAATAGAAAGAAAGTAAAATTGTTGGCTATGCTGGGAAGTATCTCTATCAATAATTATATAGGGGAAGATTATATTATGGATATGGAAAAATTCTTGTATAGAAAATATTTTGATTGGAGAATTCTTAATTTTTGTCTTAGAAATAAGGCCAATATGGAAGCCTGGGTTGATATGGATACTGGTACCAGCAGTAATCAAAATACTAGGATTGGGTCCAATAATTATCAAAAAATTAATGCAATTAATAACAGAGTCCCCTTTTATCTTAGAATTCATCAAGATGAAGAAATTAACCCATCCACTCAAAAGGGGTTCTTTTGTGATTGGATGGGAATGAATGAAGAAATACTAAGTTGTCCTATATCAAACCCAGAATCTTGGTTCTTCCCAGAATTTGTACTACTTTTTAATGCATATAGAACGAAACCCTGGATTATACCAATCAAATTACTTCTTTTCAATTTTAATGGAAATAGTAAGAAAAATAGAACCGGAAAGAAAGAGGCGGATCTTTTTATATCACCTACTCAAAAAGAATATTTGGAATTATCGAATCAAAGTAAAGAAGAAAACGAACTCGCAGACCAAGGAACTCCGAGATCGGATGCACAAAAGCAAGTAATTCTTGGATCAGTTCTCTCAAACCAAGAAAAAGATGGTGAAGAAAATTATACGGGATCGGACATGAAAACCCGTATAAAGAAAAAGCAATCCAAAAGAGAAACCGAAGTACAGCTCGATTTATTCCTAAAAAGATATTTGTGTTTGCAGTTGCGATGGAGGGGTGCTGTTTCTTTCAGAGAAAAAATACTCAATGATATGAAAGTATATTGTCAGCTGGTTCGACTAATAAATCCTAGCGACGTTACTATAGCCTCTATTCAAGGGGGAGAAATGAGTCTGCCTATTTTGATCACTAAGAAGAATTTCGATCTTAAAGAATTGACGAAAGGGGGAATGCTTATTATCGAACCCCGTCGTTTGTCTGTAAAAAATGATGGACAATTTTTTCTATATCAAATCGTAGGTATTGCATTGGTTCATAAGAATAAGCGCAAAATTACTAAAAGATACCAAGAAAAGGGCTATGTTGATAAAAAAGATTTTGATGAATTCATTGCAAAACATCAAAAAATGACTGGAAATATAAACAAAAATCATTATGATTTGCTTGTTCCTGAAACTATTTTACTCCCTAAACGTCGTAGAGAATTAAGAACCCTAATTTGTTTCAATTCGAAGAATCAAAATGGTATGCAGAAAAATCCAGTATTTTTTAATAACGGAAAGGGCGGCGGCCGCGTTTTGGATAAAAACAAAAATCTTGCTCGAGAGAAAAATCAACTAATTCAATTAAAGTTCTTTCTTTGGGCCAATTCTCGATTAGAAGATTTAATTTGTATGAATCGGTATTGGTTTAATACCAATAATGGGAGTCGTTTCAGTATGGTAAGGGTCCATATGTATCCACGATTGAAAATTCGTTAATAGTGTGCTTTTCCTATCTATCATGTCCCATTTTGGGATATGAAAACAAAGAAATGTATACATGTCTTGTCTTCCATTCCAGTCTGATACAAGATACCAAATTAATGGCGAACATTTTAATTAGATCCATAAATGAATCAAGAAACTCTTTTTTTTAGGTCCAAATTTTTCTCTTTTGCCGAAATATCCATCCTTTTAGATGCCTAATCAAATTGAAAATTGGATTGATTATTGATATTGATTTTCTAGCAAGTTCATAACGAACTTAAGATTATTGTGTATATCAAATTGAAGTAACTAGTATTATTATTACTGATCAGTAAAATTCATCTTAAAAAAGGAAGGGAGAGGGGTTTCGTTTTATGGTAAAAAATGCATTCATCTCAGTTAGGGTTCAAGAAAAAAAAGAAAAAAACAGCGGATCGGTTGAATTTCAAGTATTTCGTTTCACCAACAAGATCCGGAGACTTACTTCACATTTAGAATTGCACAGAAAAGACTATTCATCTCAAAGGGGTCTACGTAAAATTTTGGAAAAACGCCAACGTCTACTAGCTTATTTGTCAAAGAAAAATAGAGTACGTTATAAAGAATTAATTAGTAAGTTGAATATCCGGGAGTCAAAAAATCGTTAATTTTAAATTTGAAAAAAAAAAAAATTTCGAATTATTTGATTTTGACTGTTGATGAACTTCTTGTTGTTTTCAACAATTCATGTAAGAATGAATCGAGGAAAAACCTATGAGTATACTAGCTACAGAAAAAGAAAAAGAATTTATGATAGTCAATATGGGACCTCACCACCCGTCAATGCATGGGGTTCTTCGTCTCATCGTTACTCTAGACGGTGAAGATGTTATTGACTGTGAACCAATATTGGGTTATTTACACAGAGGGATGGAAAAAATTGCGGAAAACCGAACAATTATACAATATCTGCCTTATGTAACCCGTTGGGATTATTTAGCTACTATGTTCACAGAAGCAATAACTGTAAATGGACCAGAACTGTTGGGAAATATTCGCGTACCTAAAAGGGCCAGCTATATCAGAGTAATTATGTTGGAGTTGAGTCGTATAGCTTCCCATCTGTTATGGCTTGGCCCTTTTATGGCAGATATTGGTGCACAGACTCCTTTCTTCTATATTTTCAGAGAAAGAGAATTAGTATATGATCTGTTCGAAGCTGCCACCGGTATGAGAATGATGCATAATTATTTTCGTATCGGAGGAGTAGCAGCTGATTTACCCTATGGTTGGATAGATAAATGTTTGGATTTCTGCGATTATTTTTTAACAGGGGTTGCTGAATATCAAAAACTTATTACGCGAAACCCCATTTTTTTAGAACGAGTTGAAGGAGTAGGCATTATTGGTGGAGAAGAAGCAATAAATTGGGGTTTATCAGGACCAATGCTACGAGCGTCTGGAATAGAATGGGATCTTCGTAAAGTTGATCATTATGAGTGTTATGACGAATTTGATTGGGAAGTCCAGTGGCAAAAAGAAGGGGATTCCTTAGCTCGTTATTTAGTCCGAATCGGTGAAATGACGGAATCTGTAAAAATAATTCAACAGGCTTTAGAAGGAATTCCGGGAGGCCCCTATGAAAATTTAGAAATCCGCTGCTTTGATAGAGAAAGCGATCCAGAACGGAATGATTTTGAAAATAGATTCATTAGTAAAAAGCCTTCTCCTACCTTTGAATTGACAAAACAAGAACTTTATGCGAGAGTAGAAGCCCCAAAAGGAGAATTGGGAATTTTTCTGATAGGGGATCAAAGTGGGTTTCCTTGGAGATGGAAAATTCGCCCACCGGGTTTTATCAATTTGCAAATTCTTCCTCAGTTAGTTAAAAGAATGAAATTGGCTGATATTATGACGATATTAGGTAGTATAGATATCATTATGGGGGAAGTTGATCGTTGAAATGATAATTGCTACACCCGAAGTACAAGATATCAATTCTTTTTCCCGATTGGAATCCCTACAAGAGGTCTATGGGATCCTATGGGTGCTTGCCCCTATTTCGATTTATGTATTGGCAATCACAATAGGTGTCCTAGTAATTGTGTGGTTAGAAAGAGAAATATCTGCAGGAATACAACAGCGTATTGGGCCTGAATACGCCAGCCCTTTGGGAATTCTTCAAGCTTTAGCCGATGGGACAAAACTCCTTTTCAAAGAAAACCTTCTTCCATCTAGAGGAAATAGTAGTTTATTCAGTATTGGTCCATCTATAGCAGTCATAGCAATTCTACTAAGTTATTCAGTAATTCCTTTTAGTTATAACCTTGTTTTAGCTGACCTCAATATCGGTATTTTTTTATGGATTGCCATTTCAAGTATTGCCCCGATTGGACTTCTTATGTCAGGATATGGATCAAATAATAAATATTCCTTTTTAGGTGGTCTGCGAGCTGCTGCTCAATCGATTAGTTATGAAATACCATTAACTTTATGTGTTTTATCAATATCTCTACGTGTGATTCGCTAAAACCTAAGCTTTTCGTTCTAGAAAAAAAAAAAGAACTTGAATAGAAATCCTCATTTTTTTATTCATTTATTGACTCTTTAGGTTAATAAAAGAAATTAGATAGTTATATATGAGTGAAAGAAAACACCTTCGAAATTCGCAGTAAACGTGGATTAAGTCTCATTTCCTATGTACAAGCGTTAAGGATAAGTAAACAAAAGTAAAAGTGGAGGAAGCCCTTACCCCAAGACAGGTCGATTGATCATCCTAGCTTGAAGCGGGCTTAAAAGACCAACCCTATAGAATTTTCATTTTTCATTAGCTATTGTATGTATTACAATATATATTAGATATATTAGGGGGGTTGAATAGGGGGTTGAAAACGCAAAGCGGGGGGATAGGAAGGAACACCAAAATACACACAACGGGTTAGTAATGTAGATTATGTCAATTATCTAAAAGGATACTTCTGCATAACATAAAAGAATAACATAAAAGAATACTAATTGGGGCTTTAAGTTGGTAGAAACGATCAGGCAGTACTCCCCACAATTCCGATCCAGAGCATGCTCCTATCCGCCAGTTAAAGAAATAACTATCAGGAACGAAATAATCCTTTACCCCCTTTTAAGCCCCATTTTCTCTCAGAAAGAAGAAGAGGAACAAAAAAATAGAAAAAAAAAAAAATACAATTACAATAAAAAATAGAAAAAATACAATTACAATCTAAAAGAATCCTTTCTTTCATATATTGATAGAAATCAAATTCGTGTCATGATTCATGAACTAGTGTAATGGCGAATTCTTTTTCGTAATCGAAAATAAAAGGATGGGTTGAAATATCGAGTGATATTTCTACAAGAGTATTTTATTGAAGGGTTGATTAAGTTATTACTCAACACAGAAAATTTGAAATTCGTAAAGGATGAGATTAATTCAGAAATACTGTTTTTTTATCCTTAGAGCAGACAGAATTCCAGTGGTATAATTGGGGATCCTCCGCTAGATTTTGACTTTATCCATCCTATAACCATATCAAAATCAAAATAACTAATACCGGTCCGGTCCTTACATTTATTTGTGGCCCTGAGGAGCCGTATGAGGTGAAAATCTCATGTACGGTTTTGTAATAGCGATGGAAACCGTAATGTTACCACCGACTATGATTATCTAACAGTTTAAGTACAGTTGATATAGTTGTGGCGCAATCAAAATATGGTTTTTGGGGGTGGAATTTGTGGCGTCAACCTATAGGGTTTATCGTTTTTCTAATTTCTTCCCTAGCGGAATGCGAGAGATTACCTTTTGATTTACCAGAAGCGGAAGAAGAATTAGTAGCCGGTTATCAAACCGAATATTCAGGAATCAAATTTGGTTTATTTTACGTTGCTTCCTATCTAAATCTACTAGTTTCCTCATTATTTGTAACAGTTCTTTACTTGGGAGGTTCGAATCTTTCCATTCCATACATATTTGTTCCTGGGCTGGTTGAAATAAATAAAGCGGATGGAATCTTTGGAACGACAATTGGTATCTTTATTACATTAGCTAAAACTTATTTGTTCTTGTTCATTCCTATTGCAACAAGGTGGACTTTACCGAGACTAAGAATGGACCAACTATTAAATCTTGGCTGGAAATTTCTTTTACCTATTTCTCTCGGTAATCTATTATTAACAACTTCTTCCCAACTCCTTTCGCTATAAAGATAAAGAAAAAAAGGAATACAATATTCGCTACTTGTCTCAAACAAGAGAAAGAAATAAACTCAAAACATTCATAGATATTCACAATATGTTCCCTATGGTAACCGGTTTCATGAATTATGGTCAACAAACAATACGAGCTGCAAGGTACATTGGTCAAAGTTTCATGATTACTTTATCCCAAGCAAATCGTTTACCTGTAACTATTCAATATCCTTATGAAAAATTAATCCCATCAGAGCGTTTTCGTGGTCGAATCCATTTTGAATTTGATAAATGTATTGCTTGTGAAGTATGCGTTCGGGTATGTCCTATAGATCTGCCTGTTGTTGATTGGAAATTTGAAACAGATATTCGAAAGAAACGATTGCTTAATTACAGTATTGATTTTGGAATTTGTATTTTTTGTGGTAACTGCGTTGAGTATTGTCCAACAAATTGTTTATCAATGACTGAAGAATATGAACTTGCGACTTACGACCGTCACGAATTGAATTATAATCAAATTGCTTTAGGTCGTTTACCAATGTCAGTAATTGACGATTTTACAATTCGAACAGTCTTGAATTCGCCTCAACGAAAAAACGTCTAAACCTTTTTAATTTCGAATTACTAAGGTTCAGTTTTGGTATAGTTGGTATAAAGGGATAAGGTTGTTTTTTTGCTTGGTCAATAACTCCAAATCCCAACTTTTGATTGGTTGATGAGAAGTACAACTACATTTGTATTGAAATGAAATGATATATAGACAGAAGCTTTTTCGAACTATATAGCTTCAATTTCAAATTGGCATTTAGAATAACGAAAAGAACGAAATTGATCCCAGAACAGTATCCGCATCAATTCCCACTTAGTAGATTCTAATTTCATTGAATTGGAATTGAGAATGTATCATAAATAATTTTTCCTGGTCGGCTCAATAAGGTCATGAAAAAGATTTCGATTTATTTATCTCCTATTTTAATATAATGGATTTGCCTGGACCAATACACGATTTTCTTTTAGTTTTTCTGGGATCGGGTCTTATATTAGGAGGTCTGGGAGTGGTATTATTTACCAACCCAATTTATTCTGCCTTTTCCTTGGGATTGGTTCTTGTTTGTATATCATTATTCTATATTCTATCAAATTCCCATTTTGTAGCTGCCGCGCAACTCCTTATTTACGTGGGAGCTGTAAATGTTTTAATCATATTTGCTGTAATGTTCATGAACGGCTCAGACTATTCCAAAGATTTTCAGTTGAATCTTTGGACTATTGGCGATGGTCTTACTTCTCTGGTTTGTACAAGTATTTTTTTTTCGCTAATCACTACTATTCTCGATACATCGTGGTACGGGATTATTTGGACTACACGAGCCAACCAGATTATTGAACAAGATTTGATAAGTAATAGTCAACAAATTGGAATTCATTTATCAACAGACTTTTTTCTTCCATTTGAACTCGTTTCAATAATTCTTTTAGTTGCTTTAATAGGTGCAATTGCCGTGGCGCGTCAATAACAAATCTTTATAACTAGGAACAGCAATCCCAATTCTACTTTTTATGTGTTATCACATTCATTATGTGTTATCACATTCATTTCCCTGAAATTCTTGTAAAGTATAGTTGAATACTATTCACAGATCAATAGAAAATCAAAATAGAATTTTTTTTATTCGATCTATTACCAAATAGATTCTTTTGTTCCGTACCTGGTATATTCTAAACAACCAAATCACTTGCATTATTATTATTGTTCAGATTGAAATGAATCGAAATTGGTACGGAGTTGGTTAATGATGCTCGAGCATGTACTTGTTTTGAGTGCCTATTTATTTTCGATTGGCATCTATGGCTTGATTACGAGCCGAAATATGGTTCGGGCCTTGATGTGCCTTGAACTTATACTAAATGCAGTTAATATCAATTTTGTAACATTCTCTGATTTTTTTGATAGTCGACAATTAAAAGGAGATATTTTTTCAATTTTTGTTATAGCTATTGCAGCCGCTGAAGCAGCTATCGGATCAGCTATTGTTTCGTCAATTTATCGTAACAGAAAATCGACGCGTATCAATCAATCGACTTTGTTGAATAAGTAGTATTTCTAAATCATAATATAATATTCCTCAATTCAATTTAGGATATTTAATATGCCCTAATTTCGATCCTGTTTGTGAAACTGTAAGAAATCAAAGTATCTTTGTTCCCTTGATCCAGAAGTGGATTAATTAGCAAAATTATGGTAAATCATTGATTCATCTGGTGTTTACATATGACATTTCAAAATTGACTAGATCGAAAATTAAAAAGTTCAAAACAAAAATAGATAGATCCAATGTCACATTCAGTAAAGATTTATGATACATGTATAGGGTGTACTCAATGTGTACGAGCTTGCCCCACGGATGTATTAGAAATGATACCTTGGGACGGATGTAAAGCAAAGCAAATTGCTTCTGCTCCAAGAACAGAGGACTGTGTTGGTTGTAAGCGATGTGAATCCGCCTGTCCAACGGATTTCTTGAGTGTTCGAGTTTATTTATGGCATGAAACAACCCGAAGCATGGGTCTAGCTTATTGATATTGATACGTTCCCGAAAAACCCACTTGAATCCGTTTTGAATACAGTTTTTTTTTTTACCGATTACCGACAAAAACCCGTACTCGAAAAAGAAAAAAAAAAAATACGAATATATTCTATTTTCGAGTTTCGAGCACGGGTTTTTCTGGGCCAAGTGTATCTTGTCTTTACCACGAATTATTTTCCTTGGTTAACACTAATTGTAGTTTTTCCGATAGCCGCGGGTTCTTTAATTTTTTTTCTACCTCATAGAGGAAATAAGGTGACTAGAGGATATACAATATATATATGTGTCTTAGAACTCCTTCTAACGACCTATGCATTCTGTTATAATTTCCAATTGGACGATCCATTAATCCAGCTGGCAGAGGATTATAAATGGATCACTTTTTTTGAGTTTGACTGGCGATTGGGAATAGATGGACTTTCCATAGGACCCATTTTACTGACGGGATTTATCACCACTTTAGCTACTTTAGCGGCTCGGCCAGTTACTCTGAATTCCCGACTATTCCACTTCCTGATGTTAGCGATGTACAGCGGTCAAATAGGATCATTTTCTTCTCGGGACCTTTTACTTTTTTTCATCATGTGGGAATTAGAATTAATTCCCGTTTATCTACTTCTGTCCGTGTGGGGTGGAAAGAAACGCCTTTATTCAGCCACAAAATTTATTTTGTACACGGCAGGAGGCTCCGTTTTTCTTTTAATAGGAGTTTTGGGTATCGGTTTATATGGTTCCAATGAACCAACATTAAATTTGGAAACATTAGTTAATCGGTCGTATCCTGTGGCACTGGAAATAATATTCTATATTGGATTTTTTATTGCTTTTGCTGTCAAATTGCCGATTATACCCTTTCATACGTGGTTACCAGACACCCACGGAGAGGCACATTACAGTACTTGTATGCTTCTAGCCGGAATCTTATTAAAAATGGGAGCATATGGGTTGATTCGAATCAATATGGAACTATTACCGCACGCTCATTCTATATTTTCCCCCTGGTTCATGATAGTAGGTACCGTGCAAATAATTTATGCAGCTTCAACATCTCCCGGCCAACGGAATTTAAAAAAAAGAATAGCCTATTCCTCTGTATCTCATATGGGTTTCATAATTCTAGGAATAGGCTCGATAACCGATATAGGTCTCAATGGAGCCGTTTTACAAATAATTTCTCATGGGTTGATTAGTGCTGCACTTTTTTTCTTGGCAGGAACGAGTTATGATAGAATACGTTTTGCTTATCTAGACGAAATGGGCGGACTAGCTATACCAATTCCAAAGATCTTCACGCTATTCAGTATCTTATCGATGGCCTCCCTTGCATTACCCGGCATGAGTGGTTTTGTTGCAGAATTGATAGTATTTTTTGGAATAATTACCAGCCAAAATTTTTTTTTAATGCCAAAAATAGTAATCACTTTTGTAATGGCAATTGGAATGATATTAACTCCTATTTATTCATTATCTATGTTACGGCAAATGTTCTATGGGTACAAGCTATTTAATGCCCCAAACTCTTATTTTTTTGATTCTGGACCACGGGAGTTATTTGTTTTGATCTCGATTCTTCTACCCGTAATAGGTATTGGTATTTATCCCGATTTCGTTCTCTCACTATCAGCGGACAAGGCCGAAGCTATTATATCGAATTTTTTTTTGTAGATAGTTTTCATGACTAAAAAAAATCAAAAAGAAATCCCATGATTTTAAAAAGAGTTCGTTATCCAATGAACAAAGAAATCCTTTTTCTTCTCTTACTCTTAAGTTAAATAAAAAGAAGAAGTAAAATAATTTAAATTCCATTTTTTAATTTAAATTAAATTGTGACCAACTGCCAAAGGCATTTGTAAGAACCTTTTGAATCGCCGCACTGCTTGATTCAAAAGGTTCTCGGCATCTTACACTAACACCAAGTTTCGTTTCGATCTCCGCGCTGTCCTATGTTTGTATTCATCAAACCCTTTCTTCAATTCAAATAGGTGTTAATTAAATGAACCATAACTATGTAACCCTATTCCTAATAGATTGACTCCGAAATAGCATATCCAAATTATAAAAAAGCCCATAGAAGCCACAATTGCGGAATTTACACCTTCCCATTTTGTATTTGTTCGAGTATGTAAATAAATCCCGAATATCGTCCAAGTAATAAATGCCCAAGTTTCTTTTGGATCCCAATTCCAATAAGACCCCCACGCCTCATTAGCCCATACTGCTCCCGAAAGAATACCTGTGGTTAAAAAGATAAATCCTAAACTAATAATACGATAACTCCAACGATCCAATTGTTGAATCACTTGAGACCTGTAATAATTTCTAGCGGAAAAACTATTTAGAAAAACATTCTTTTTTTCGTTCATGTATTGGATTTCACTGAAACAAAATGACCCATTTACATTTACAAAATTTTTTCTTTTCAAAAAAAGCCCTATCACTTTTCGAAATGTAATGACTAGAAGAGCCGTGGATAATAATGATCCACATAAAAGAGCTGCATAGCCCAATACCATCATACTTACGTGCATCATTAACCACTGGACTTGGAGAGCGGGTACTAATATTCTGGATTGATGCATTTTGGTTAAAAAACCCGAAGTCGCAAAGCCTTGGGTAAAAAAAGCACTTGGTGCCGTTATAGCGCTTAAATGATTTTGATTATTTTTAAAATCAAAAATCTTATGAATAATAGAGAAACTCCATGAAAGAAAGATTAATGATTCATATAAATCACTTAATGGGAAATGTCTCGAGTAAACCCAACGGGTGATTAATAATCCTGTTAGACAGAAAGCGGTAGCTGTCATCCCCCTTTCTGATGAAGCATATAGCCCTATGATTTCATCGACTAAGAAGGTTATTAAATAAATTGTAATTCCAATTGAAACGACCGAAAAGGATATATGCGTTAATATACGCTCCAAAGTTGAAAATATCATAAAAAAAAAAATTAAAAGCGAGAATACCTCAAATATACAGAATGGAAATCATAAATTAAATTCCTTAGAGCACTTTTTTTGTATATCTTTTTACAGATGCTATGCCGCCACTCGGACTCGAACCGAGATGCTCTAGCACTGCTTCCTAAGAGCAGCGTGTCTACCGATTTCACCATAGCGGCTTGCTCGAAATCATAATACCCTATTATTAGTCAATCGTCGAGATTGAAAGAGTCTATTTCAATGGATTTTTATTCATCAATTTGAAATTTGAATGCTTACTAAAAACAAAAAACATTGAAAGGGCTATTTAAAGATTCCGCCCCTTTTTTTGTTGTTGTATTTAATTATTTAAGGTTTCAGTTTTATTTAACTTAACTTTCATAGTTTCTTCTTTGATAAACTAGAACCTTGTAACGGCTGTAACTAAATAGTTCTAACTTCACTCCAGGGAACAACTCAAAAAGGGTTTCTTTCTTTTTTTTTTTTCATTTTTTAGAACTTTTGTGTTTGTGTTGTCGTAATTTTAGGTTTTTTTTTTTTCACTATTAATTTGTCCTAGGATTGATCAAATCAATTAGGTATTGGGCTGCACGTATTATAGAAAAAAAAAAAAAAAAATTCGATAAAAAAGTCTTTCTAAATTCGAATTAGAAAAATATATATATTTTGATGGAGCCCCCCCTCAAACATAGGATTTTTTTTTAATCACTTAAAATTGTCACACTATTCACTATTCGTATCCAATATCTGCCTAAACGGGAAGGGTTGCTTTTCTCAATTGGAGTCAAAGTGCAGGGTATCCGGTTATATATAGTGATTCAGAAAAATAATGATTTAGAACGTAAAAAAAAAAAAAAAAGTTATATACTGAATCAATTAGTTTCAACAGCCTTTTTTTTTTCCTAACGATTTTATATCCCCTCTTCTATAGCATCAATGGAAAGACCTAAATCGAAATAAATCTAAATAAAAAAAAAAAATTTCTTATTGTTTATGGTGGGGTGATGGGGAAAATAAGAATCCCCATCCTGGGAATAAAAAAATAGTAAAATAAAAAGAAAGGTGAAACTTTCTAGTTTGTCTTGATTCCGTTTTCAAATAAAAAAAAAAAAAAGTCCTTTTTTTTTTTTATTTATTTTTATTTTCGAATTCAGTAGACAAATCAATTGGTTCAAAACATTACAAAAGGGAATGTTTACTTACTTTTTCGATTTTTCTAAATTCTATAGTATAAATTCAAAACACAATTAACTCATTTTTGTGTCTGGGGGATTCAGATTATTTCAACCTTTGATTATTTATTTGTTGTACAAAAAAAACTTTTTGAATTCCCAGTAGCAAGGGATTTCGCTAACGAAAAAGCCTTCAACGCTGCCCAGTACCCCCCTTTTTTCCAAAGATTTTTACGAATACGTTTTTTTAATATAGAAGTACGTTTTTTTGGAACTGCCATTCAAAAAAGAAAAGGTTAGTCATTGATCAAATTGGATGTGAAAGACATCTATTGTTAAAACAAATCATTTTTTAGTTTTACGGTTCATTTCATTATCTGTTTATTTTTTTTATACACTAACTACCTTTAGAAAAAAGAAATAAATCGAAATATGCAAAAATGGCATAAAATCTTACTAGAACAAAAAATAAATAAATAAATAAATGGAATAAGGGATTTTTTCAATTTATATTCCCTAAATATTGGAGAATAAAGTAATTCGTATTCCGGAGTTATTGGCGGCACCCTTAGATACCTATTCAAATCGATATCTCTAGGACGGATTGGGCCATATAACAGAAATAGAATTGGTTGAAGTTGATAAAAAAAAGAAAAAGCCCTTCCGCCCTTATCTCTGTCTATTTTCGGCCTGCTACATTTATCCATGAAAAATACATCGAACAGGTTTTATCTACCCAATCATTTTTGTCTAGTAATTGGTTATTAAATGTCTTTTATTATAATTAAATGTCTTTTATTATAATTATAATAGTAGACAATCAATACGTGCCGAGATGAACTAGTTAATGGTTGTGAATAAACAAAGAATAAAAAAACTAATTCGTATTTTATTGGGGAACGATAGGGGTCAGCCTATGATTTATATCAAATTTAATTTTGTGTAATTCTTTCGTCTTAATCTATGGACATAAATTAGTGTAATTAGAGAATAATAAGTGAAGTTTGAATTTGCTCTATCTTCCTAAAAATCTTACGTAGTATAAAGTATAAAATAATTATTTATTTTTGACTAGTAGCTTAGTTAGAACATTTGATTGTTTTTAACTTTTCATTTTTTTGAAGTTGGTGGGAAAGATTCAAAATAACTATGAATAGAAAAAGCGAATTTTATTTAAGTTTTTCATTTTAATACCTTAACCTTAATTTTTTTATTAATCCCTTTTAAATTTAAAAGAGATAAGAACCGGTGAATCAGAAACACTGAATTAAGAATAAAAAACAATTATTATTACTTTATTGATTTTATGGAACATACATATCAATATTCCTGGATCATACCTTTAGTTCCACTTCCAGTCCCTATGTTAATAGGGGTGGGACTTCTATTTTTTCCGACCGCAACAAAAAATCTTCGCCGTATGTGGGCTTTTATTAGTATTTTATTGTTAAGTATAGTTATGATTTTTTCGATCGATCTATCTATTGAGCAAATAGATAGAACTTCGATCTATCAATCCCTAAGGAGTTGGACCATCACTAGTGATTTGTCTTTCGAGTTCGGATACTTTATTGATCCACTTACTTCTATTATGTCAATATTAATCACTACAGTTGGAATTCTGGTTCTTATTTATAGTGACAATTATATGTCTCATGATCAAGGATATTTGAGATTTTTTGCTTATATGAGTTTTTTCAATGCTTCAATGTTAGGATTAGTTACAAGTTCGAATTTCATACAAATTTATATTTTTTGGGAATTGGTTGGAATGTGCTCTTATCTATTAATCGGGTTTTGGTTCACACGACCTATTGCGGCAGGCGCCTGTCAAAAAGCATTTGTAACTAATCGTGTAGGGGATTTTGGATTATTATTAGGGATCTTAGGTCTTTATTGGCTAACAGGCAGTTTCGAATTTCGGGATTTGTTCGAAATATTGAAAAACTTGATTTATAATAATGAGGTTAACCTTTTATTTGTTACTTTGTGTGCATTTCTATTATTTGCCGGCCCGGTTGCTAAATCCGCGCAATTCCCCCTTCATGTATGGTTACCCGATGCCATGGAAGGGCCTACTCCTATTTCGGCTCTTATCCATGCTGCTACTATGGTAGCGGCGGGAATTTTTCTTGTAGCTCGGCTTCTTCCACTTTTCATAGTCATACCATACGCAATGAATCTAATATCTTTGATAGGGATAATAACAGTATTTTTAGGAGCTACTTTAGCTCTTGCTCAACAAGATATTAAGAGAGGTTTAGCTTATTCTACAATGTCTCAATTGGGTTATATGATGTTAGCTCTAGGTATGGGGTCTTATCGAGCCGCTTTATTTCATTTGATTACTCATGCCTATTCCAAAGCCTTGTTGTTTTTAGGATCCGGATCAATTATTCATTCAATGGAAGCTATTGTTGGATATTTTCCAGATAAAAGCCAGAATATGGTTCTTATGGGTGGGTTAAGAAAGCATGTGCCGATTACAAAAACCGCTTTTTTAGTAGGTACTCTTTCTCTTTGTGGTATTCCACCTCTCGCCTGTTTTTGGTCCAAGGATGAAATTCTTAATGATACTTGGTTGTATTCGCCGATTTTCGCAACAATAGCTTTTTTCACAGCTGGATTAACCGCATTTTATATGTTTCGAATTTATTTACTTACTTTTGAGGGGCCTTTCAACTTTTGCTTGCAAAATTACAGTGGCAAAAAAAGAAATTCCTTATATTCAATATCTCTATGG
>JAYWLJ010000238.1:0-7500 GCA_037074615.1 Leucaena leucocephala | reverse complement strand
TTGGAAAGAGTAAAGCAAGAACGTGTTCTTCCTCCATAAGGAATTCTTCCAATAATTCCGAACCTAATCTTTTTAAAAAAGCGCGTACAGTACTTTTATGTTTACGAACCAAACTTTTAACACAAGAAAGCCGAAGTATATATTTTACTCGATACAAACTTTTTTTTTTTGAAGATCCGCTGTAATAATGAGAAAGATTTCTACATATACGCACAAATCGGTCGATAAGATGAGAATCAGAGAAATCGGACCAAGTCGACTTACTGATAGGATGCCCTAATGCGTTACAAAACCGCGCCTTAGTCAATGATCCAATCAGATGAATAATTGGAACGGTCGTATCGACCTTCTTCATAGAATTATCTATTAGAAATGAATTTTCTAGCATTTGACTCCGTACCAACAAAGAATTTAGTCGCACACCGGAAAGATAGCCCAGAAAGTTAATAGCGTACTTGCCTAAGTATAAGTGGTTTAGCTGAACCCTTCCTGGTTGAGAAGACGCGTGAAAATGCCATTGCCATAAACCGACAAGGTAATATTTCCATTTATTCATCAGAAGAGGCGTATCCTTTGAAGCCAAAATGGATTTTCCTTGATATCTAACATAATGCATGAAAGGATCCTTGACCAACCCTAAGATGTCCTGAAAATCTTTAGCAAAGACTTCGACAAGATGTTCGACTTTTCCATAGAAATACGTTCGCTCAACGAGGACTTGAAAGGATGTTGATTGTAAATGAGACGATTGGTTACAGAGAAAAAAGAGGATGGATTCATATTCATATACATGAGAATTATATAGAAACAATAACAATCTTGGATTACTTTTTAAAAAAACAGAAATAGAGTTCTTTGGAGTAATAAGACTGTTCGAATTAAAATACTCGTGGAGAAAGAACCGTAATAAATGTAAAGAAGAGGCATCCTTTACCCATTCGCGAAGGGTTTGAACCAAGATTTCGGGACAAATGGGGTAGGGTATTCGTACATCTAACACATAATTTAAATGGGACAATTTATCCTCGAAAAAAGGAAATATTGAATGAATTGATTGGAAATTAGGCGATTTTTCAATTTCTTTCCCTTCTAAAAAAGCCAACAACCGTAGGGAAAATGGAATTTCCACCACAGCAGCAAATACCTCTGATATAATTTGAGAATATAACTTATTGTTGTGCCCAAAAATCGGATTTTGATTCGAATCATTAGCAGCAATACTCAAATTAATCCGTTGATACATTCTAGTAATTAACCGTTTCACACTTAGTGAACTAGATTTATTGTCATAAAACCCACCTTCCAATGACATCATCGAGCTATTTAAACCATGATCATGAGCAAGTACATAAATATACTCCCGAAAAAGAAGTGGGTATAGGAAGTCGTGTTGTTGAGATCTATCTAGTTCTAAATATACTTGAAATTCCTCCATTTGAAATTCGATTAAAAACAAAGGTAAGGGATTTAGTGAGCGATCAAACGATACATAGTGCGATACGGTGAAAACAAAGTATTGTAGTAAAAAAGTGGATACCTTGAAAATGGGTAGACTCATCACCGGATTCTCTATCCTCTCATTTTGAGTTAATTTAATTGGTTTATGTTTGTTATAGTTATAGTATAACTAAGTGGTTAGAAACCCTTTATTTTTTCACTCCAATCGCTCTTTTGATTTTGGAAAAAAAACAACTATATTTATCAATATACTGCTTCTTCTACACATTCAGTTACAACCCATAATAGGGACCCGCTAATACTTAGGACTCATTAAATAAATCGATAATCCCCTCATGGGAAAACCTTTCCCCGCGTTAGGAACTAATATCTTTTTAACGTTTAATTAGATCGGATAATCATTCAAATTAAGAACCGAAGCTCGTTACTTTTTGTTTCCCTATAATTGGAACCCTAGGGCTCTATCCATTTATTAACTCGACCCAACTCTTAATAATTATATTTATTTTGTTCCGCGCCAAGAATTCAAACTTGGTTTTATAGCGATTGAACAAGAATAAAATATTCTCAAAATTATCCATTGATACGACATGCTGTTTTTTCCATTCATTCCTTTCAGGATCAGTCGCAGTCTTACAAACTCTCCCGAAGATTTGGACGAATTCTTTGCTTCATAGAAATGTGTAAAAGATGCTAGCCGTACTTAAAAGCCGAGTACTCTACCGTTGAGTTAGCAACCCAAATAATTCGAATGGGTAGATAGAATCGGAATAAAAAAAAATAAAAAAAAAAAAAGGAATTTCAAAACGGAATCAAAAAATGAAATTAGCAAGAACTCGAATCAAAAAAATTTCTAATCGATTTTGAACATAAAAAAAAGACAACCAAAACCTATGGAACGGAGATAAATGGGCCCATTTCTCCATGAGAAAATTATATTTGTTCACTACAATATTGTCAATATGACATTGAATATTGAATAGCAAGATTGAGAAAATACTAAAAACATACAATAACAAAAACAAAAAGAGTTAATTGGTTATTTATTAAATTGAATTCAAATCCAAATAACAAATCAAATTATATATTAATAAATAGATATAATAAATATGGAAATTAATAAATAATATCTAAAGAATTAGATAAATAAAAAACTTTAAGAATACTTTTTTAGAGTTTTAGAGAAAGACTTCAAAAAAAAACCGAAAAGAAATAGGTCTGAATAGAACAAAAGGGGGGATAGTAAAGAAAAAATTATACAAAACTAGATAAAGCGCATCCACACCCTCTTTTTTGTTCTATTCCTTAATAGAATTTCGTTTGATTAAGACTAACTTCTGTAAAAACCCCCGCTTTCTGTGAAATATCATGAACGGTTCCTGTAGGTTGAGCGCCCTTGGCAAGGAAATATAGAATAGCAGGAACATTTAAATGGGTTTGATTATTTATCGGATCATAAAAACCCACTTTCCGAAGATCTCTTCCTTCTCTTCGGGATCGACCATCAATTGCAACGATTCGATAAACGGCTCATTGGGATAGATATAGATGAACAGTACCCCCCCTAGAAACGTATAAGAAGTTTTCTCCTCGTACGGCTCGAGAAAACAAAATGGTTCGAAGTGATAGTTATGTCTATGTATAGAATTAGAATGTCAAATAGATCTATAAAATAATCAAATCAATTAGAGATTTAAGTTATTCTTTTTTTGTTTCTTTGTCATTTTCAAAAGAAACAAAAAAAGAATTCGTACTCTCATAACTCAAGTTAGATAAGTTTCAACGCCCAGCCGAAAATCCTTAGGCATTTCCTTTTTTGAGCGGTCTCAAGCCCCTTTTTTGTTTGTCTCGTTTCGAATCGAATCTATTTTTGGATTGGATTGAATTGTTGAGACAATTGAAAAATGGTATTTCCTTGTTCCAGGATCCTTTATCTTTGCTTTGAATCATTAGGTTTAGACATTACTTCGGTGATCTTTAACGTTTTTTATTTTAAAAAATGGCAGCAACACACCCCCTTTTGATTTCTTTCTATCAAAGAATCATACGAACAATTGATTCCTACAGGATACACTTTTGGTAGAAAAAGTTTTCCCAATTCCAACAAATTTTCCCCTTGCTTTTGGATTTCAAAATTGCTCGAATCAGATCCTTTCGATTTCTATATCGAAAATTTACTTACGAAGTTTTTTCCAACTTATTGATTGGTATTAACCCTAGATCCGTGCCCCTGAGAAAGGAATAAATACTTTATACTCGAGCTCCATCCTGTACTAGTTCCATTACCCCCCCAAAAAAACTTGAGGATTCTAATAGAACAGAAGAAAAAATGTCGAGCCAAGAGCCCATTCATATAAAATCGAAAATGGTGGATGTAAAAAACAAATCCACAGCGGATCATGTCCTTCAAGTCGCACGTTGCTTTCTACCACATCGTTTCAAACGAAGTTTTACCATAACATTTCTCTAGTTTGGAACCGGTATGTAATTGATTCCAGTATGGAATCATGAATAGTCATTGCTTCGGTCGATACACAGACTTTTTTCCTTGTATATGAAGGGAATATTTAGGTTGTTAGTCGTTCATCCGGAATCCTGAAATGAAAAAGAAAATCAGAATTACAAAAATGGGCGATTTCCGTATCTATCAGATTAGACTGAACAATTTTCGTTGGAAGTAATTATGTATATTGTATGTTAAATATTTAATTTAACAGGAAGATAAGGGCTCACAAATCTTAAAAAGCAAAAGGACGTTATCTCTGAAATAGAAGGATAGCAATCCATGCATATAAGCCTTTCCTCAAATTATGTGTCGTTTCTTTGGCTTGGGCTTCAGATTCAATAATCTTTCCCCAAATTCAAAATAAAATAAATAAAATAGAAAATAAAGTAAATAGTATAAAATTCAAGTAAATAGACTATATGAATAACCCCCGTCTCAATTGTTATTCCAGAGATTTACAATTATTCATTAAAAAAAGACCAAGACCGCAAAATTTGGGTTAGAATCAAAGAGCCTCCATTCCATATAGAGCGGGATTATTGGTTAATGAAATTTGGACCGACACCGATATTCAAATCGGTATCTTTCATTGCTCACTAACTCTTACCTACTCCCACCCCGAATTCTTTCTGTGGGAATCCTAAATAAATAAAAAAAAAAAAGATCCCATTTTACGGAATGCTAGACTATTTTGTATAGATACAAAGACAAAAGGGCCCAGATTAAGTCATTGTTTCCTTTCTAATTTGTTGTTTTTTATTTTAATCTAACCTAGTCTTACTTAAGAGACTTAATCCCGAATTCAATCAGTACCAGGAATACCCTCTTGTTTAGAATTCCGAAATGAAAAGAGAATAATTGGGATTCTAAAAAGATAGGAATGGGGAGGCTTTCCCATTTCGATTTAGAATGGATCTTTGAAAATTCAATTCGAGGGGGGGGCGTCAGACTTTTCTACGAAACTCGCTTAAATATGAAAGTGAATGAAAGAGGAAGAGGGGGGCATACGCAAAAACGCCCATCCAACGTTTTTTAATTCAAACTCTTGTGATCGATGTTCCCCGCTTGCGGGGACCACAAATGCATTCAGTTCCATTTTCGTATTATTTGAATTCGATTCAATTTGTGAAAAAAGATCTGGTTGAGAAAATAATTTTTTTAATTCGAAAAAAAAAAAAAAAGAAAAAGACGTACACGTATATTTTATCAATATATACTTAAGAGGGTTGCTCAAACGGGAATTGAAAATTTTTATTCTGCCCGGTCTGGGACGGAAGGATTCGAACCTCCGAATACCGGGACCAAAACCCGTTGCCTTACCACTTGGCGACGCCCCATTTCAATTTCGATTTGGTACTAATAAAGAGTACCAGTGGTATTGGCTGTTCGTCAATTCCAGTCCAAAGCCCCAAAATTCGATTCTGATTTTAGTGTTAGGATTTTGACACATATAGGTGTAAAATACAACTTAATTTATTGATCATTACATAGAATTCAATTAAGATATTGTATGAAAGTATGATTTCTTCAATTCTCACACGAGAATAGAAGGATTTTTGTTTTGATTGGGTCGGTTCCAAGAAGTTTTTTTTGTCTACCTTACTTTCTTTTCTTCATTTTTATCTTATATCAATAAGATATTAATAACTCAATCAAAATAAAATTATCTCCAAGAACAAAATGTTTGTTATGCTTAATATCTTTAGTTTAATGTATATCTGTCTTAATTCTGCCCTTTATTCGAGTAGTTTTTTATTCGCTAAATTACCCGAGGCCTACGCTTTTTTGAATCCAATTGTAGATATTATGCCAGTAATACCTGTTCTATTTTTTCTCTTAGCCTTTGTTTGGCAAGCTGCTGTAAGTTTTCGATAAGATCTTTAATATTGTGCTAGAAAAATTCATGATTTATTCTAGTTCGAAAAAAAAAAAATTCTAACAATTAATAAATAAGAGCAGATGAGTCTTACAATATGAACGAACCCCCGCCTCAATTCAAACATTCAAACAATGAAATTCTTGGGGAACCGCGATCCATTTTGATCCCCCATTTGCTATTTGCAATTTTGACCCTTTTTCACTGAAACCATCTTATATTAGAGCCAACCAAAATGTAGAATTCTAATTGTGTGAATTTAATTTATGAAAACGATTTTCTATTTAGAGAATCAAATTCTAAAAAGAACTTCATTTCTTGATGTCAAAATTGGATATGTAGTATAAAAATAGAGAATCTATTCTCTTTTTCCTTTTCCCCAAAAACCTGATTTGGAGATTGTGTAATGCTTACTCTCAAACTCTTTGTTTACACCGTAGTGATATTCTTTGTTTCGCTCTTCATCTTCGGATTCCTGTCTAATGATCCAGGGCGTAATCCCGGACGCGAAGAATAAAAAAGGAAGGAGTTGCTTACTTTATTCGTATAAACGTTCTTAGGATTTTTTGATTCCCAGTTACTATTAAAAATAAAGTAAAAGTGTTCGCTAAAGTTAAATTTGAAAAATACCAAGCCATCGCCCGAAACGGAAAGAGAGGGATTCGAACCCTCGGTACGAAGAACTCGTACACCGGATTAGCAATCCGACGCTTTAATCCACTCAGCCATCTCTCCTAATTGAAAATAAAAAAATAAAAAAAAAAAATGACTATGTTACATTACACAAAAAATAATGCTTGAAAAAGCCCGTCTTTACTTGATTTTCTATCTTTACTTTCTATATTCTCTTCTATATTCTCTAGAAGAGAATATAGAAAGTAAATTGATTATATAGCTCATAGAAAATATAGCTTATAGAATTTCTTTTTTTTTATTGTCTTTTGTATTCTATTATATAAATAGATATAACTTTTATCAGCAATTCCATTTCTATCATTTTTCGAAAATTAAAATAAAGAAAGTATTCGAAAGAGATAAAATAGAAAAAAATAAAGAAAAGAATATCTCTTTAATTTCGTTCAACGGGGCCTTTTTTATTTCCACTTCCACGGCCTGGCCTGGTCAGTACCCAGCCGGGCCTTTTTTTGTTCTAATGACCCATACCGCTGAACCGTAGAAAGGGTGCGAACCATACCATAAAAAAACGATTTATTTGAATTTGATTTGAAAACCACAAAATGAAATCCTTGTTATTGTATTCAAAGGAACAATAAAAAGAAGGACTATTTCCATTCTTTTGATTGAATCAAGAATCCAAATTTGTATTTGGTGTGTGGATAAAAGTTATTTTGTCGAGCCATATCTGTCAAAATTCGTCCAACAAAAGAAATTGTTTTGAATTATTAAATTTAGTTATTTAAACGAAATAACTCCTCCTTTACGAGGACTCCTGACAAAGACGTCAACGTTCTAATTTCCAATTTTCATTTCATGATTATTTTAAATTTATGTCCTATCTTGATTACATCTGATTCTCTTGTTCGACAAAGGGCCCTTTTTATACAATAATCGCATTGTAGCGGTATAGTTTAGTGGTAAAAGTGTGATTCGTTCAATTAATCCCCTTAATAGTTAAGGGGTCCACTCTGAGATAGCGCGT
>JAYWLJ010000237.1:0-2500 GCA_037074615.1 Leucaena leucocephala | reverse complement strand
CCATGTACAAGAGGTGCCAAGTGTGGGCAAGTTGTTGGCAACCATGTCCAAGGAGGTTCCAAGTGTGGGCAAGGTCCGGGCAAGTGTTGGCAGGCTTGGACAGGGTCCTGGCACGCCCTGGGCAAGTCCTGGCACGTCCAGGACTGTCCTGGCACGTCCAGGCAGTCCTGGCACGTCCAGGACTGGTCCTGGCACGTCCAGGACTGGTCCGGGCAGGTTCCTGCGCAGTACGAAAACTTCACCTCCGTACCAAAATGAAATTTACCCGTTACATTTGTGATCTAACACTTTGGTTCACTAGTATATGACCCCTCCCACATGTTAGGAGGTCCGGCCACCCGTGGTTCCTCCCGGACTAAGTTTTAAGGGCCGCGCAAGTTCGGAAGATGAAAAATTCCAAAGATATTCCACGGGTGTCCGAAAATTATGAAACTTGGTGTTTGGGCCCCTTTTTCCATGCCAAAGAATGCTGCAAAAAATCGCGCGAAAATTCGATCTCTAGGTCCCCGAAACCACCTCTGTCGTTTCGGAACAAAAGTATGCCCGTTGGAGGCAAACTGAAAAAGTCTTGTTTTGCTATTATAGGGGGGCACCCCTCCCCCCCCCCCAAGGACCCATGGTAGCCTATGTCCCTTCGATGAGTATTGTGTGGGTTCTTGGGGCCCTACCACCAAGAGCACCCGCCACCACCGCCACGGTGGCCGGCGGTGGCGGTGGGGCGGTGGCCGGCCGTCGGGGGGCGGCCGCCGGCGACTTTTCCGGCGAATTCTCCGGTGGACCCTAAAGTGTGTGGGATTTCAAACGGGACGTGTGGTGGCGCATCTTTTGCCTTACGGAATGACCGGCGGTGGGTACGCCCCTCCGAATTATGCCTCCGGTGGGGGAATTCCCCCACGCGCGCGCGCGCGCGCGCGCACACGCACTCGCACACGCCCACACGCACTTAGCACTTTGCACGTTTGCGCGTGCGCGTGCGCGTGTGCAACCCCCAAGGGGGAGGCAAGAGCGGGCAAGGTACGGGCAACCTTGTTCGACGTGTGGGCAAGTGTGTGCATGCTTGGTGCACGCATGTGCAAGGTGGAGGCAAGTGCGGGCAAGGTACGGGCAACCTTGTTCAACGTGTGGGCAAGCCCTTTCAATGTGTGGGCAAGGTACGGGCAACCTTGTTCGACGTGTGGGCAAGTGGGTGCATGCTTGGTGCACGCATGTGCAAGGTGGAGGCAAGCGTGGGCAAGGTACGGGCAACCTTGTTCAACGTGTGGGCAAGCCCTTTCAATGTGTGGGCAAGGTACGGGCAACCTTGTTCAACGTGTGGGCAAGTGGGTGCATGCTTGGTGCACGCATGTGCAAGGTGGAGGCAAGCGTGGGCAAGGTACGGGCAACCTTGTTCAATGTGTGGGCAAGTGTATGCATGCTTGGTGCACGCATGTGCAAGGTGTGGGCAAGTGTTGGCAAGGTACGGGCAACCTTGTTCAAGGTGTGGGCAAGCTCTTTCAATGTGTGGGCAAGTGTTGGCAAGGTACGGGCAACCTTGTTCAATGTGTGGGCAAGTGTTGGCAAGATATGGGTAAGGTGGTGCGAGGTCGTGGCAAGTGTTGGCAAGGTTGTGCAAGGTCCGAGCAAGTGTTGGCAGGAGTGGACAGGGTCCTGGCACGTCCAGGACTTGCCCAGGACTGGTCCTGGCAGGTTCCTGCGCAGTACGAAAACTTCACCTCCGTACCAAAATGAAATTTACCCGTTACATTTGTGATCTAACACTTTGGTTCACTAATATATGACCCCTCCCACATGTTAGGAGGTCCGGCCACCCGTGGTTCCTCCCGGATTAAGTTTTAAGGGCCGCGCAAGTTCGGGACATGAAAAATTCCAAAGATATTCCACGGGTGTCCGAAAATTATGAAACTTGGTGTTTGGGCCCCTTTTTCCATGCCAAAGAATGCTGCAAAAAATCGCGCGAAAATTCGATCTCTAGGTCCCCGAAACCACCTCTGTCGTTTCGGAACAAAAGTATGCCCGTTGGAGGCAAACTGAAAAAGTCTTGTTTTGCTATTATAGGGGGGCACCCCTCCCCCCCCCAAGGACCCATGGTAGCCTATGTCCCTTCGATGAGTATTGTGTGGGTTCTTGGGGCCCTACCACCAAGAGCACCCGCCACCACCGCCACGGTGGCCGGCGGTGGCGGTGGGGCGGTGGCCGGCCGTCGGGGGGCGGCCGCCGGCGACTTTTCCGGCGAATTCTCCGGTGGACCCTAAAGTGTGTGGGATTTCAAACGGGACGTGTGGTGGCGCATCTTTTGCCTTACGGAATGACCGGCGGTGGGTACGCCCCTCCGAATTATACCTCCGGTGGGGGAATTCCCCCACGCGCGCGCGCGCGCGCGCACGCACACGCACTCGCACACGCCCACACGCACTTAGCACTTTGCACGTTTGCGCGTGCGCGTGCGCGTGTGCAACCCCCAAGGGGGAGGCAAGAGCGGGCAAGGTACGGGCAACCTTGT
>JAYWLJ010000236.1:0-63340 GCA_037074615.1 Leucaena leucocephala | reverse complement strand
ATGTCTATATCTTGTACTAAATTTCAGTACGATATAATTTTAATAGTAGTTAGAAATTAGGATGCAGAGGGACATAGAAAGAAGTATTTCCAGGTGGAAATCCATGGAGTTATACAACAAATCGAGGTATAAACCAGATAATCATCACGGGTGGATCGAATGTCATCAGATTCATATCTTTTGTAGACGCAAGTGCCATTGCTTCAGAAACATTTGGTGGCGGCAATCCGAATAACATAATTACCATGAGACAAACTGTACGCATTCCCCTCAATTAATGTGACTTATTATTTATTAATATATTTAACATATTTAATTAATTTAATTATATTAATAAAATTAGTTAATATGATATATTTTTATTAAAATATTTTAATAATTTTTTTAATTCTTTGTATCTCTTACTTAATTATTGTTAAAAGAATATTAATATAAGGATAATTTAAAAAAAATATAAATATATAGATTAGGTTTTATATTTAAAATTAAAATCAACTATTTAAGTTTTATATTAAGGATGGGATGAGTATAAAAATAAAGCAAACTAATTATGTGTTTATGATAAATATAGAAAAACCTAACTTGGTTTGTATACTTGTATATGTGATTTGCAGATTCAAAGGAACTCGCCTTCTGAGTACCTAAAATCTATCAGTGGGACGTATGGAAATTATGCCAATATGTTAGTGATCCCATCGCTGTCTTTTACTACAAATCGGGTACATTTGGACCAGTTGGAACAACTTCTGGCACTGCTTTCTCGATCCCTATAATTGCAACTATTTAGAGTTATAATTGCAACAAGTATGAATTATAATTTGCAATTTACTCATATATCAAGCGATCATGAATGTAATTGTTGTTGTTAGATTGTGGCGTTATTATAGGATTTGTACTCCAATAGCATTCTGCTTGAGATCCATATTTTTAACTGTTAAAATTACACTAAACTTGATAGTTGTGACTGACAATCAAAGAAATACAATAAGATCTTCTACAATAACATTTAAGTGGATAAGAGACTAACAAGTGTTGATTTCTTGACTTTCATTAGTTACACATATGAATAGAATTTTAATAGCCATATTTTTAGGTCAATAAGAGTTAGTTGATTTTGTTAGATAGATTAAAAAAATTAAATAAATTAATTAATTATATTTAATATAATAATTAACTAATTAATTTGAGTAAATTAAAGAATATGTACAGTGAAAAGTTTGAATTCGAACTTGGCTGTCTTCGTTTTTTGAGGTCGTTCACGTTTTCCGTGCATATACCGTTAGCTTTGTGAATTTGCTGTTTTTATGGTTTGAACCTCAGTCCCTAGTAGATCTGAGTAGCTCCATCGAGTAGATCTGAGAATATGAAGAAAGGAATGAACTTTGCTCGGAACCGCCGCCGCCGTCGTCAACAAGAGTCGGGTACGAGCTCGGAGCCGGCAACAACGGGTGGAGATGAAGTCGCGTTGCAGATCGAAGGACGCCGACTTCCACCATTCATGCCGGAGTCACCCTCAACGGAGTCATCGCCTTCGTCCTCCGCCGTCTCAAGATGAACGTCGTCACCGAAGAACCTGAAGCCTGAAGATTAGAGGTGAAACTTTGAGGGCAAAACTGGAAGATAAGAAAAGAAGAGGAGACCGAATGAGAGAAGGAATAAGAGATCGATTATCCAAGGGGAGAGAGCAAGATGATGAAGATGCGGCGATGGGTTTGAGAAGATGATGAGATGGAATTTTCTTTGTTTTTTTTTTCAAAAAAAAAACTTTTCCAACTCAGAATCCATGTTGATAACATATGTGAGTTAGATATAAAGGTTTAACAGTCAAAATTAATTTTCTTAATAGTTGGGGTGACATTGTCCTAAAATAATACTTGTAGACTAACATTAACTTGACAAAAACTTTTAGTACAACATAACTATTAGGATATATTTTTGAGATAAATTTACTATTTAACCCTGTATTTTTTAGTACAAAAGAGGACATTTCACCCTAAACAAAAATAAATTATTTGTGAGGAGAATTTAATCTAATACAACCTTGATCCACTGTAATCTAAAGTTGAGACGGACATATCTAACAAAGACGAGAGTGAGCCCCTTCTTTGCCAAATCATCTTCAAATTTATTTTAATTTACTCTTTGGGAATATATTGCAATCTCAAATCTCATTCAAACATCAGCACCCCCTTTGATCTGAAGGAACATTAGGCTACTATTTGTATATTTGCATCAACAACTATGGAAAATCAATAATAGAAATGCAGTACAGAGAAGAACAGAAATGACAGAAGAATGTAGAGAAGTGGTCCAGAGAGGGATACAGAATGCACATATAATCCACACCCGGCAATTCTCTTTTCCCTCATTTAAATAACTAATTTCCCTTTACTTTCCATGTGGGTCTCCTCCAGCAGTTACTCCTTCGTATACCTTTATCTTCTATTCCAGGCTCAATGGTATTCTCTTGGCCCATCACATTCGAGCCCATTACAATACCCCTATGTGTGACATTGACCTTGTCCTCAAGGTCAAACGAAGGATACCAATATTGAAACTCAGAAACAAATTCCCAAGTAGGATCATCAAGACCTTCCCACTGCACCAGAATCTGTTGAAACCAATCATTACCTTTCTGCACAACACATGACTCAATAACGTCAAGTGGACGTAAAATGGGTCCCTCTGGTTTGGATAATAATGGTAAAGGCACATAAGGAGTGGTCACAGGTCCATGATATCTTTTTAATAATAATATACGAAACACCGGATGAATCCTCGCATGATCAGGGAGTTGTAACCGATAAGCCACTATTCCAATTTTGTGAGTGATGAGAAAAGGCCCAAAGTACTTCATAGCTAACTTACTATGTTTCCGCAGAGCAACAGAATGTTGGCGATAGGGCTGTAATTTCACAAAAACAAAGTCACCCACCTCGAATTGAACTTCTGTGCGCCTGAGATCTGCATACTTTTTTATTCTATCCTGAGCCTTCAACAAGTTCTGCTTCAACTGTATCAATAAGCGATCTCTACATTGTAATTGGTTAGCTAAATCAATGGGCATATCTGTAGAGAAGTCAGCAGGTAATATGGATGGAGGATCAGTCCCATAAACTGCACGAAATGGTGTCATGCCAATGGCTATATGGTGAGATGTGTTATACCAAAATTCAGCCCAAGTTAAATAGTTGAGCCAATGGTGAGGATTATGAAATGCAAAACAGCATAAATATATTTCCAGGCATTTATTCATGTTCTCGGACTGCCCATCTGACTAGGGATGATATGAATAAGTCATGTGAAAGTACTGCCATGTACTTGAGTTAAATGGCGCCAAAAAGAACTCACAAACACCTTATCACAATCAGAAACTATTGTCTTTGGAAAACCATGCAGTTTGACAACAGAATAGATAAAAACTTCTGCCACTTGCGCACTTGTATAAGAAGCTTGTAACGGCATAAAGTGAGCATACTTTGAGAGGCGATCAATAACCACAAAAATGACAGAATAATCTTTAACAGGAGGTAAAGCAGTAATAAAATCCATGCAATGTCTTCCCATATTCGAGAAGGTATAGGTAAAGGAGATAACAGACCTGCCAATTGTGTTTGGAGGGACTTGGCTTACTGAAAAATTAAGCATTGAAGAATGAAGTCAATAACATCTCGTCGCATATGTGGCCAATAAAATAGGGAAGCCAACCTATGAAAAGTTCTTAAAACTCCAGCATGCCCCCCAATTGGAGAAGAATGGTATTCCAATAAAATACGTTGTTTCAGCTCAAAATGATTAGCAGGTATAATCAAACGGCCTTTCCAATATAACAAGCCATCTTTCGCCTCAAAACCTGGCAATAAAGACGGATTCTGTTGTAACTCAACTAGTTTATCCTGAATATAAGAAGAAGCTCTCACACAAGGAACTATATCATCTATAATGGATGAATGGATTTGAACTATTGCCATACAATCAATCCTTGATAACGAATTAGCTGCCATATTGGACTTGCCCGGCTTATATTCGATAGTATAATCGTAACCCAACAATTTAGGTAGAAAAGCTTCCTATTCCGGTGTCTGTAGTGTTTGGTTACAAAGATGTTTCAGACTCTCCTGATCAGTTCGAATGATAAAGTGATGACCAAATAAGTAATACCGAAACTTTGCTACTGCTTGAGTAATAGCGTATAATTCCCGAGCATAAGTTGACTGAGCTTGCATTCGTGCTGATAATTGTTTGGAAAAATAAGCGATTGGATGGTCATGCTGACTTAAAACAGCACCAATTCCCATCCCAGAAGTATCTGTTTCTAACACAAAAGGTACAGAAAAATCAGGTAAAACTAGTGTGGGAGCCTGTATGAGGGCCAATTTGAGTTTATCAAAAGCAGTTTGCGCTTCAGAAGACCACAGAAAAGAATCTTTCTATAACAGTTTAGTTAATGGACTGGCCAGCGAAGCATTGTGTCGAATAAAATGATGATAATAACCAAATAACCCCAGGAAACCTTTAAGCTGGGAAATAGAAAGGGGTGTCGGCCAACGCTGCACTACTTCAACCTTAGAATGATCCATGGTAACCCCAGCAACAGATACAATATGACCGAGGTATTCCATGCTGGTGCTGCCAAAAGAGCACTTTGACAATTTGGCAAATATATGGTGTTGAACCATGAGTTTAAACATTTCCTCTACATGAAAAAGATGTTGAGACCAAGAGCCACTATAGATGAGGATATCATCAAAAAAATATTAAGACAAATTTCCATAGGAAAGGCTGAAACGCATAATTCATCAGAGCTTGAAAGGTGGTTGGAGCATTAGTGAGCCCAAAGGGCATTACAAGCTATTCATATAATCCTTGATGGGTTCTAAAAGTAGTCTTTTCTCTATCACCTGGAACCATACATATCTGATGATAACTTGAGCGTAAATCAAGTTTTCTATAATAAACTGAGCCACCCAATTCATCTAGAAGTTCATCAACCGTAGGTATAGGAAATGAATCCTTGATAGTCACCATATTTAAAGCCCTATAGTCCACATAGAAGCGCCATATGCCATCTTTTTTTTTACAAGAATCACTGGAGCCGAAAAAGGACTATTACTAGGTTGAATTAAACCTTCATGTAAAAGCTCCCCAATCATTTGTTCAATCACATCCTTTTGACTAAAAGGATAACGATAAGGTCTAACCTTAATAGGGGTTATATTCGGTTGTAATAGAATAGAATGTTCGAGGGGCTCTTAGAGGAGGTAATCCAATAGGTTTTTCAAATAACCCCTTATACTGGTACACGAGAAGTCGCATATCCTGATGAGTTTCAGCTGGTAATTGCATTACTTCACTGCCCTAAGAAGGATGGATATCTAAATGCATAAAAAACATCTCTGCAACTGCTCCCGTAGCAACCAACCTCTGAAATTGGTGAAACGCAGCCTTGAAAACAGATGATCGGATAGTCCCTTGCAGTGTTATAAATTTCCCCTCATGTAAAAACTTAATGAGAGAATTGCCAACTATATAATCAGCAACATGAGGACCCAGGGTGGTTAACCAAGACGCCCCAATAACTATATCCAATCCTACTATAGGTAATACATATGTCAAAATGTATATAGGATGGCCCTGAATGCGGAGAGGTAAAGAATGAACAATACCTTCCCCTTTTATGGAATAGCCGTCACCGATCATCACCTGTATACAACCTACCGGTTCCGCTGGGAGATGAAGATGTTTAACAATCCGGGGATGGATGAAACTATCAGTACTACCGTCATCTAGGAGTACTTGCACTTTGAGACCTGCTATGTATCCTTCAAAATGAATCATAGCTATACCTTGGTGACCCTGAAATGCATGTAATGAGAGATGATGGATAGAAGGTTGCTCAGTATCTGCACCAGTCTCCTGTTCTCCGACAACGGTATCCGTTAGAAGCCTATCTGAGTCATCCTCCCACTCAAAGAGCATATACTGTTTATTGGCACAACGATGACTAGGGGAAATTTTCTCATCACAAGTATAACAAAGACCCTTCTCATGACAAAGAGCCATTTCTGCTGGTGACATTTTCTTGATCGCTGTAAAAGGCTTCATCAGTGGCGTGGGCAGAAGTGGGGGAATAACTAAATTAGCTGAAGCAGCCAATGTATTTGCAGGAGAAAGACCCTTCCCTGGCATACTAGAATGAATCGGGCTAACAGTGTTGGACTTAGACCACCCTCCTGAACCAATCGATGAGCCCCCAGCCACATCAAACAACTTGGCTAATTTGGTGGCCCGTAAAAGAGTAGAAGGATTATGGGCTATCACATCACATTGAATGTCCATTTTCAAACTACCCAAGAAACAATCAAGCAAGGCCTCATCCGAAACACCCTCTGTTCGATTCGCAAGCGTCATGAATTCATGGCAATAATCCTCAGCAATACCTTTCTGTGTGATTTTAAACAACCGAACCCGAGGTTTATCAAATAAGGATGGCCCATACTCATTCTCAATAGCCTTGGTAAGGGAGAACCAATCTGTAATCACGCGTGAGCACTGCAGTAACTGAAACCACGTCACAATATCACCTTCCAAATTTACAGAGGTAATGAGAACCCGTTGGTGATCAGGAGTACCGTAATACGTAAAATATTGTTCAGCACAAAAAATTCAAGTCATCGGATCAGTGCCATTGAATTTAGGAAAATCCATTTTTAGCTGTGGTGGGTGATGACCCACCATCATAAAGCCCCTGCTCTGGTCATTACTTTGACTGGAAATAGCCAAACTCCTGGATAAGGTATCTAGCGTCGATTCCAAGCGATCAAGCTGAGGATTAGGAGCCTGAGCCAATACCTCAAGTCCCGCCTGAATTTGATCAAAATGAACATTGTTATGATTTTGGATTTGCTCAAATTTAGAAGTAGTTGAAGACTCCAACTATGCGACATAGTCTGCCATATTTTTGACATCAGCCTGTAAATCCTTGATCCGGGTAGCTTCGGACATGTAGCTAAGGATCAAACTCAATGAAAGCACCAAATTTAATGTTCACAGATATAAAACGCTTGAAATAAACTAAGGATCAAATAGAATGGTCGCACTGGAAATCTGAAATGGGTTTATATTTCTACAATTATGATATTCATCAACAACTATGGAAAATCGATAACAGAATTCCACAATAATAGAAATGCAGTACAGAGAAGAACATAAATGACAGAAGAATGCAGAGAAGTGGTCCAAAGAGGGATATAGAATGCACACATAATCCACACCCTGTAATTCTCTTTTCCCTCATTTAAATAACTAATTTCCCTTTGCTTTCCATGTGGGTCTCCTCTGGCGGTTACTCCTTCATATACCTTTCTCTTCTATTCCAGGCTCAATGGTATTCTCTTGGCCCATCACATTCGGGCCCATTACAGTATGTCAATTAATTTTTTTTATCAAATTCCAGAACAACTTTCCTGAATCCAAAGTTTGAGGCTATATATTCTTAGGCTTTTGTAAAAAGTTCATTCTTCTATTTTTAACACACTGCATTTTTCAACAGCATGAGTAAGTTTGGCTATCCAAAATTTGTTGTCATCTCTTATGACTCCACCACAACCAATTTTTTTAAAAAATAGATATGACTGTATCATCTATATTTAATTTAAACCAACTAGAATATGGAAGTTGCCAAACATTAGAGAGTTTAGGGAGAGATATCATCAATGCAGCCACATGATGAGAAGCATGAATAAAGGTTTTCCAATAAGCTATAACAACATGAGGTGGATCAGTAGGTTTTTCAAAAGCATTGTCAAAGATAGTTTGGTTCCTACACAATTCCAAATAACAACACCCCAAATAAGAATCAACCTCCCTTCTCCTTCAACCAGGGAGGTAGTTTGGAATGATGTGAATTCTTTGTTTAAAATATTCTCTCAAGTTTCCTCATCCAAAGCCTCCTCCTTTCGTTCTATAATTTACTTTCTCCATTTCTAATTATAAAAGTTAGATAGTGGTTAAATTTATTCCTAAATATAATAACATAATCTAATTTGTCTCCTAAAATTATAATTTTTTTAATATATTCTTATATGATTATACATATTAAAGAGTCTCTATCAAAGGTAATTCAAATACACATGATTAAAGAGATTATTTTAGGGAAATCAACATACAACCATTATAATTAACTAATTTACGGGAAATCAACATACAACCATTATAATTAACTAATTTACCTAACTTTTTTAATCTACTCAAATTAGTTAACTACATCTTATAATTAGAAAAAGAGATAATAGTTAATTTCTCTTTCTGTCATGTTCTGGTACTCTATAATATTCCTTTTCTATTAATAACATTTTGCTTTATTATAAAAACAAAACACCCGAAATAAGATCCCAATTTAAATCTAGATTTCTACCCATCTCTCTCTTGAGATTAAGAGCCGTAAAGGAAGTAGTAAAAAACAGGAGAAATATCTAGGACTAACAATGCTCAACTAGAGTAGTACTCCTTACATACTTTATATATACATATTTATATGTGTGCGTAGACAAGGCAGTCCAAAATATTTGTTATGGCTCAAGAATTTTTATTTTAGTAAATCAATTTATTAAGGGTTATAGGTATATTTGTTGCAAAAAATATCAAAGGGTTGTGGTTAGCAGAGTGGTCCACATGCGGAAGGAAAATCCTGAGATACCACGTTCGAGACCTAGCGGCTGCAGCTGGTGGGTTTTTATTTTTTTCACACGTGAAATTACAAAAATACCCTTCCCGGTTTTTTAACTCTGATGCACCGTATGTTCACCATTTCTTCCTCTGAACCTCACGGCGCAGCAGGCGACATCTCAGTGGCAGCAGGAGGTGTGGGCAGCGGAGAAGGAGGGTCACGCTATTGGTGCCGTGTCCATCAAATTCCCCTCTATGTAATCACCCCAGAGCTGTCAATCCTTCCTCAATGCGGTCAGTTAATTAAAGGAGCATAGGAGCGTTGGTTGGGAGAGGGATGTGAGAAAATCAGCGTGAGTATCACTGTTCTATGCTTTTCCATTGAGCAATTGGGTGTGCGAGAGAGGTGAAGAAAGTATCGGGAGCAGGGGACCGTGAAGCTCGATGCTGTGTACTCTGTTAACCCCTGCCATAAGAGATTGTTTTCTGTATCACTGTAAATTACCGTTGCTTGTCATCTTTCCTTGGTTGCGCAGATCGTAGTTATGGGAAGTTTTATTTTCTTCCCTATTCTATCGTTGGCCACCGCTGTCATCTTCATTCGGCGCCTCTATAGCACCTTCGATCTCTGACCCCTTCTCGGTTCAGTTGCCTTAGGCGTGGTAAGCCTCTAAATTTCTCCTTTCCTTGTTACCGATATGCAGTGCCCTGTTTTGGGTTCTGTGTGTGTGGAGTCATAGATATATATATATATATATATATATATGAATGCATTGTTGCTGAGGATCACATGAAGGTACAGGGGACGATGTTTATGATTGAGGAACCATATGCATGCTCATTTATCCATATTGCTATTATGAAGTGAAGAAATGTTTTGGGTGATTGATTGTTTTTCCCTATGCTTTGTTTTTCTCTGAAATGGAGAATGTACTTATATGTAAAGTATGCTGTGAATGTGTGTGCTGTGAGGATGGTGCAGTTCTGGGCTCGTGGATACCGTGAAGATATGCTTGTGTTAATGTTATGTTGTCATTGGAATAGTTGATGAGCAGGGGATGCCGTGGGTATGCTTATGTACAGGTGCAATGTTTGATTTAGGAAATAAAGGCTAGGGGTATTGTTGCATATTTGAAAGCTAACTGGGGTGTATTGGCATGCATTAAGGTTTTTATATATATGCTTATCAGGGTTGCTGTTCGGTGGGATATGTAAATGTTGGGATGATGACTTCTGGACAATCTTTGCTTGTGTGTGTGTTTGTGAAACAGAGGGAGAAAAGAAGTTAAGGTTGTGAGGAGAGCAACCTGCTTGAATTATGATCTTGGTGTACATGAAGGATTTAAGATGCTGTGTTGTCGTGTGGTCATATTGAATAGCTATGTTTAAGGAAAAAGGGAAAGTGGTATACATACAAAGTATGTTATTAGAACTTACGGAGAAGTGACTTCATAGTGATGATTGAGTTAAAATTTTGTAAGAATTTAAGAGTTAGCTTCTGGTTAGGATTCTTCTTCTTTGATAATAGTTTTGATGATAATTGTTGGGAATATTAAGTCGTTTTAAAATTTGGGTATTAAATGTTAGCTTACTAGATACTTTATTTTGGTATATCAGGAAATTGTGAAGCGAGAAATTCTTGAAAGTTCTTTGGCTGTAACGGGTAAGGTTTGGAGTGTGGCAGGTGAGTGAATAACGTTCCCTAAAATTTATATTTTTCAAATGCATTGTCATTTCGAATGATGAATTTCAAATATGGATTTCGAAAAGCAAATTTTATGAAAGTATGGTTTAAATCGTTAGAAATGATTTTCTTTCGATTGGTTTACGAAGGAATTATGATTATGTATGAAAATAGATGAATAAGTTTTTTGAAAAGAGTTTGGCAAAAGTTGCATTGAACTGATGTTATTCATGAAATATATTCTTATGAGAATTTCATGTGATTTTACAGTAACTTGATTTTTAATATACATGTTGGGGTTTTTGAAATTCAAAGTGGTTTTTACCAACAGTTATAGCATTGAAACGATTGAGATTATTTCATGTGAAATAAATCCCACGCATGATGGAAACATTTTAGGACAGAATACAAAACGCTGGTTGCTAACAGCAGTACTGTTAGTCCTTAGTGCACCTTAGTTACCCGAGCTCGATGGATTACACCGTGGATTTTGTACTCAAGAAGGGTAGTGGTTGAGCTACCAGATCACACCGTGGGTTTTGTACTCACGAAGGGTAGTGGTTGAGCTACCAGATTTCACCGTGGGTTTCATGCTCGTGAAGGTTAGTGGCCTTGAGCCACTGACAATTAGCGGCTCCGAGCTGCCAGATTGATTAGTTACCTTCGTGGATTGTGTATCCACGTCTGTTTTTATTCTGTTGAAGTCCTACGGAAGAATTATGGTTTTGAAAAGATTGTTTTTAAATGGTTGATTAAAGAAGGGTATTTCAAAACTGTTGTTTCTTGAAATAAAAAGGTGTACGGAAAAGTTTGCATTGAAATACGATATGTTAATCGAAACATGTTATGCATTGTTATTTCGCATTATTTTGAATCATGATTTTCTTGGGACGTTATTCACGAGTAGATTTTTTGGCTTCAGATAGTGCAGGTGACCCTAATCCTCTGGCTGAGCAGTAAAGAGCCTCGCTGTTGATCTGAAGCATCGTTTAATGAATACTACTTTTGATGTAATTACTTTCTTAAGAACTTGTATTATTTTGGAAAGGATAATGCTCCACATGAACCGTAGAAAAGATTTCGTATGATGTTGAAAATGTTATGAAAAATTTAAAGGTTTTACTTAATGTGTTAGGCTTTCAGAATATGAGGTATTTATATTCTGTGCCGGTCACGGTCCAAATTTAGGGACGTGACAATATTATTGCAAACAAAAATTACTCCTTACAAAAATCTTAAATTCCCAACAACCGATTTCATGAAACAATGGGTGGGTTTAGTTTAATTTCTGAATAATAGATTATGGAAAAAAATTAATTATAAAGTGATTTTGGAGATAGATTTTATAAAATAAATTTTGTATTAAAAGTTATTTTAAAAAAAATACGTGTTTATGGGTATGTTTGGATTAGATTCTAAAGAATAGATTTTGGGTATAATAAATTTTAAAAAATAGATTTTGGGTATAGTGAGTGTTTGGATATCCTCCAGAACTATAGGTTTAGATAAAATAATCCAAACACCTCATATTTTTCACGATCAATTTTTTACGAAAATTAATAAACTATCTAAACATTAATTTTTTTATAATCAATTTTTCACCAAAACTAATGAAATATCCAAACACTAATTTTTATCCACAATCTACTTCTTTTTACCAAAACTATGATTTTTGTATAAGCTAAGGGGAACAACTTCTAACTATATTTAGACTAACTTTTGGAAAATAGATTTTTGAAGGGAAAATATATTGTATGAAAAAAAATTTATTGTTATGTGTGGATTAGCTTTTAGAAAATAGGTTTTGTAAAATAAAATTGATTGTTAGAAGTAGTTCCTCCTAACTTTTCCAAAACCATGAATTTGGTAGAAAAATATATTATGAGAAAAAAATTAATATTTAGATAGTTTATTAGCTTTCGTAAAAACATGATTGTGAGAAAAATTAGTGTTTGGATAATTTATTAGTTTTCGTGAAAAATTAATTTTGGGAAAAAATTAGTGTGTAGATAGTTTATTAGGTTTTGTAAAAAATTAATTGTGAAAAATGTGAGGTGTTTAGATTATTTGATCCAAAACCACATATTGGATGAATTTGTTTTTCACAAAAATTTATTATACTTAAAATTTATTCTATCTAAAATCTATTTTCTATAATCCATTTTACTTAGAATCTATTTGTTAGAATCTAATCCAAACACACCCTTAGGCTATGAGGTGAAAGTTAGTTATAATACGAGGTTTAGAGTGATCATTGAGTAAATTGAGGTTTACAAATCCTAGTTTTGGGTAAAAAATTGATTGTATGAAAAAATTAGTGTTTAGATAGTTTATTGATTTTGGTGAACATTGATTATAGAAAAAAATTAGTATTTAGATAGTTTATTATTTTTTGTAAAAAAAAAGTATCATGACAAATGTGGGGTGTTTGAATTATTTTATCTAAAACTATAATTTGGATTCAAAAAATAATTTTTAATGGTTAATTTTAGATTATTGAAAGTTAAATTTTCAAAATTTGAAATATTTTAAAATACTATATGAATACTTAAAATTTATATTTTCTCAAAATATAATTTATATTCTTAAAAGTTATAATTTTATTTTTTTTAATATTATATGTTTTTCATGCAGGGTTCTCAATAAGTAATTTTTTTTTTTAATTGTATGGCCTTAGGGACACCGGTCCCTCTCCTACATGCCCTTTTTTATTATTATTTAACTAAGGGTATCTCTAAATCACTCTGGGTTTGAGACTATTCTTTTTTAAAGTTGAGAGTATAAAGGGTTTTTCTCTCCTAATAAGCGTGTTTCCTAAAATTTAAACTTTTATTCTCTTTTTTAGAGAGTAAGACCGCTTTATATCTCAAATAATAAATTATTAATTATCTTACATGCTTTTCTACTTTCATATGATGAGTATAATTTTCAATTTAGCCTGTTTGGTAACCATCAAACTATGATTTTAGAAACACTTTTACACCAAACTCCTCTCATGTACTTATTTAAAATCAGTTTCAAAAAAGTTAATCTAAGCACACTCATGGATGGTCAAGTTTTTATCCATTTAAATAGGTTATGGATATGAAGTTGGAGTGGTTTGAGAAGCCTCTCATTAAATGACTTTGAAATACTTCCTCATCCAGTCTTAAATATAGTACTTAGATAGACTATTATTTAAGATCATTTCATATCAACGAGTAGTCTCCAAAATAATCATATTTTCTCCAACAAGTTGATCATTCAACTTGATGCACATATTTTGTTGCCATGCTTGCACAAGAGTTGCTTTGGCTGCATCATTTTGTCTCTTACAGTATGAACCCCACTACCACGTTGATTCTTCAAAAGTGCCACCCCACATAACATAATGCGTAACATCGATTCCTAATAATTAAACAACTAGTAGAAAATATTGTTCGTTTGGCAACAACCTCAAGAAAAGTATCCCCGAAAGATCCCTTAAAATGCACCCATCAATATGGCAAATTTTGCATATAATAATATATCATATTTTTAATATAAAAACTAGTTAATTTTTATAGATAAATTTAAAATATTAAATAAATAAATTAATTATAATTAATATAAAAATGAATTAACTAATTTAAATAAATTAAAAAATATATAAATTAACTATACACAATTGCAAGTGAATGTTAGGTCGACTAAGGAAAAAAGAAAAGGAAATCAAAAGTAAAATATATTGACTGTAACATATCTGAAGGATCACTTGGGTGGCGAAATGAAAGAATTCATGGAAGTGGAGGCCAAAAATTAGGTTTATCAAATTTTTTTTCAAAGTAAATATGAGCAAAATTTATAAATAAACTTATAACATGTGGTTTTTTTTTCTTTTATCAATTTTTTAAAATTTAACCATCAACAATCTAAATAATGAGTTTTTTTATGTATATTTAACAAAAATTGATGAAATGATATTTGGACCACCACTTTCGAGACACATGCTAATCCTAGATGCTGACAAAAGAAAAGGACAAATGAAGAAACGACTATTCACTACAAAGAAAAAGACTATTCACTTTTGTAACATCCTAAACTTTGTTTTGTTTCTCCTTAAATTAAAATTTTAGAAAGATTTTTAGTCTAAACTTAAACAAATAAGTTTTAAAAGTCTATAAGAGTTTATAGTTCAAATTATGATTTCAAACTATAGTAATGAATAAATTTTTTAGAATAATTTTTTCCATATAAAAAGAATTTATAGACTGTCTAATAGTCATTTTATCTCTATTTTTTTACTCTCTCCATTAACGAAGTTCTCTCATTGTCCGACTTCCTTCGCTTTCACCACAGTCTCGTCCTTCACTACCACCACCTTCCATCGTCAGTTCCCTCTATCATTCCATCAGTTCGGCGAGCAGACGACAAAAACATAAGTAAACAACATAGATCAACAGATGACAAAAATATAAGCAAACGACATAAACACTATCTCTCTCGTTGTCACAAGAAGAGGAAGAGGTGGTGGGTTCTCGCCATGTAGTCCTCATCACTGGAGGAGGAAGAGGCGGTGGTTTTGTCCAAATCTGGTCCTTATCATCTGGTCCTCTTCACCGGAAGAGGAAGTAGTCGATTTATCTTCTTCCAGATCTCGTTGTGATGACAAGGATCGCGACGATGGAGGAAGGTGGAGGGAACAGTGATACGGAATTGGGAAGAGGGAACAGGGATCTGGAATAGTAGTGTTCAAATTATTTTTCTCACCTCATACCCTTTATAGTAATTTACCAATCACAAAACTCATTCTGTTAATAACCATCCAAACACTCATTTTATTCAAAATCATTTTTTCATAAGTTCCTCTCCAGAAAAGCTTCTCCAAAACAGTTTTTAAATTACTTATTTTCTATAATAACTTCTCCAAAAGCCAAACTAAACGAGCCCTTAACTTATAGTAATCAGAGAATTAATTTGAGTTAGTTTTGAGGTAGAAGTTATAAAAAGAGGTTTAGAGTGATAATTAAGTAAATTGAGGTTTACAAATCATAGTTTTAGGTGAAAAATTGATTGTGAAAAAAATTTAGTGTTTACATAGTTTATTAGTTTTGGTAAAAAATTGATTGTAGGAAACAATTAGTGTTTGGATGGTTTATTGATTTTCTTGAAAAATTGATTATGGAAAAAATTAGTGTTTGAATAATTTATTGTTTTTTGTGAAAAATTAATTATAAGAAATGTGAGGTGTTTGGATTATTTTATCCAAAATCCTCCTTTGGATTAAAAAAATATCTTTTCCACAAAAATCTACTATACAAAAAAATATATTCTTATAAATTATATTTTACCTAGAATCGATTCTCCATAATCTATTTTTCATAATCTATTATACCCAAAATCTATTCTTTATATTTTGTTTACCCAAAATTTATTCTCTAAAATCTATTTTATCTAAAATCTATTTTTTTAAATCTAATCCAAATACACTCATAATAGATTATGGAGAATCGATTCTGAGTATAATAGATTTTGAGTAAAATAGATTTTTGTAAAAAAATATTTTTTTAATTCAAACTATAGTTTTGGATCAAATAATCTAAACACCCCACATTTTCTATAATTATTTTTTTTACAAAACCTAACAAACTATCCAAACACTAAATTGAATCTAGATTTCTACCCATCTCTCTCTTGAGATTAAGAGCCGTAAAGGAAGTAGTGAAAAAAGGAGAAATATCTGGTACTAACAATGCTCAACTAGAGTAGTACTCCTTACATACTTTATATATATATATATATATATATATATATATATATATATTTATTTATATGTGTGTGTAGTCAAGACAGTCCAAAATATTATTGCAAACAAAAATTACTCCTTACAAAAATCTTAAATTCCCAACAAACGATTTCATGAAACAATGGATGTGTTTGGTTTAATTTTTGAATAATAGATTCTGAAAAAAATTTAATTATAAAATAATTTTGGAGACAGATTTTATAAAATAAATTGTGTATTAAAAGTCATTTAAAAAAATAAGTGTTTATGGGTATATTTCGATTAGATTATAGAGAATAGATTTTGGGTAAAATAAATTTTGAAGAATAGATTTTGAGTATAATGAGTGTTTAGATATCCTCTAAAACCATATATTTTGATAAAATAATCTAAATACCTCATATTTTTCACGATCAATTTTTTACTAAAAGTAATAAACTATCTAAACACTAATTGTTTTTACAATCAATTTTTTTACCAAAACTAATGAACTATCCAAACACTAATTTTTATCCACAATCTAATTTTTTTACAAAAACTATGTTTTTTGTATGAGTTAAAGGGAATAACTTCTAACCATGTTTAAATTAACTTTTAGAGAATAGATTTTTTAAGTAAGAATAGATTTTATAAAAAAATATTTTTTATTGTTATGTTTGGATTAGCTTTTAGAAAATAGATTTTGTAAAAAAAATTGATTGTTAGAAATGGTTCCCCCCTAACTTTTCCAAAACCATGGATTTGGTAGAAAAATATATTGTGAGAAAAAATTATTATTTAGATAGTTTATTAGTTTTCGTAAAAAAATGGTTACAAGAAAAAAACTAGTGTTAGGATAATTTATTAGTTTTCGTGAAAAATTGATTTTGGAAAAAAATTAGTGTTTAGATAGTTTATTGGGTTTCGTGAAAAATTAATTGTGAAAAATGTTTGGTGTTCGGATTATTTGATCCAAAACGACATATTGGATGAATTTGTTTTTCACAAAAATTTATTATACTTAAAATTTATATATCTAAAATCTATTTTCTATAATCCATTTTACCTAGAATCTATTTTATAGAATCTAATCCAAACACACCATATGAGGTGAAAATTAGTTATAAAACAAGGTTTAGAGTGATCATTGAGTAAATTGAGGTTTACAAATCCTAGTTTTGGGTGAAAAATTGATCTAGTGAAAAAATTAGTATTTGAATAGTTTATTAATTTTAGTAAAAAATTGATTGTAAAAAATAAATTAGTGTTTAGATAGTTTATTATTTTTCGTAAAAAAATTTATTATAACAAATGTGGGGTGTTTGAATTATTTTATCCAAAACTATGATTTAGATTCAAAAAATAATTTTTAATGGTTAATTTTAGATTATTGAAAGTTAAATTTTCAAAATTTGAAATATTTTAAAATACTATATGAATACTTAAAATTTATATTTTCTCAAAATATAATTTATATTCTTAAAAGTTATAATTTCATTTTTTTTAATATTATATATTTTTATGCAGGGTTCTCAATAAGTAATTTTTTTTAATTGTATGGCCTTAGGGACACCGGTCCCTCTCCTACATGCTTTTTTTTTATTTATTTATTTAACTAAGGGTATCTCTAAACAAGTTGATGTGATCAACTTGATGCACATATTTTGTTCCCATGCTTGCACAAGAGTTGCTTTGGCTGCATCCTTTTGTCTCTTACAGTATGAACCCACTACCACGTTGATTCTTCAAAAGTGCCACCCAGAATAACATAATGCGTAACATCAATTCCTAATAATTAAACAGCTAGTAGAAAATATTGTTCATACATATACTATATAGACCCAAATTGCAAAACTGGGAAGACAGAGGAGAAAGCACGGGAAGTATTGGATGAAAAAAATGAATCTGAAAAATGAGTTAAATTCTATGCAATACAAAAACAAGTGCATGAAAATAAATATTTTTTAAAATTATTTATTCTAGTTAATTGTTGAAGTTCTAGTTAAGTAGTTATGATCCATTCAGGTGACATCAGATTTAGACTATTGTTTTTCGTTGAATTCAAAATAATTCTATTGAGGCTTTTTAGTTCTAGTTATATATTATCCATCCAACTCAGACTCAGTTTAGATTTGTCTATGATCTAATAATTTTTTAAAATCTTATAAAAATAAATTTTCTTTTATATGACTTTTATGAAATTTCCCCTTTTTTATATTTACTGAAGTTTTCAAATTAAGTTCTGGACTGCTGTATTCTTTTATGTACTCATAAGAGAATCTCTGGTCTCCGATAATGGCCATCAATACAGCTGTAAATACTCTGACTCGATTCTTACTGTTGTTTTTATTTACTGAAGTTTTTAATCTAATGGGTGAATTAATTACTCTTCGAATTTTCAAATGCACGTTTTTCATCAATATAATGCACGTTCGTTTTCAATGAATGCTTCTTCTTATCTCTTGGGTGTGGTAATTATATCAAATTTTAGTATTATCTTGAAGCCTAACATAGGGTAATTTTTCTACATTTACACAAATTAATTTTTCTACTGGCTTTTATTATGGAAAAATAACATCTGGATCCCGTGGAAGTAATTAAATGTCAAAAAAGTCCCAATAAATGGCATAAGTAATTTAAAGCCCCATGGGACCTCAGATAATTTTTTTCTAATTGTAAAAAGACATAACTGCCCCTGAGACTTAAATTTTTCCTTTCTTTTCCTGTAATCTCCTCTCATCAGCATCAAGAATTTACTCTCTCTCTCTTTGTTCCACTGCCTCAATCTCTTCTCCGTCTCTCCCTATCTCTATGCAATTCTTGCTCAGATTCTCTTACCGCCGAAGGCGTCCCTACCGTAGATCCCATGTGATCGTATCTCTTCCTTCCCCTCTCTTTACTCTCTAAGTAGCCATGGCTCTACAGTTATGAGAGACCGTTAAGGAACCCATCATTGCCTATATCAACCTGTCTCCATCCCAATGGAATTGTCTCCAAATTTAGACTCCAAATTGAAAATAATTGTTTTATCTATTTATTTATGGTTCCAATTCAATTCAAGTTTGTTGTACTAGTGCTAGTGGTTATGTGTCCGTTCTCTTTTTTTAGTTTTTTTTTAGTCTATGACAGTTTCCTGTCGTTAGATATTGCCACTATCTCGTTGAACTAAATAGAACTTATTGATTATGTAATTTGATGTATCATGGGGGTTTTAATTTGATGTAATTTGACCTATACTTGAGCCTAAAGATATCATTTTTTTTCTTGGTTCTCCTAATGGCTATAAATCATTCAGAATATGATGTACAACTAATCTCTTATCATTCATTTTTTGTAACTTTATTCTGTATGAAAGCTACATGTTTCAATTATGACAAATGTCAGTCCCTTGTAATGTGATATAGAGATTGGCTATTCAACTTGCTAAATTGCTGCATCCATCTTCCTAATTAGTTTCTTTAATAACATATCAGTACTTTGAAACTTCTATGCTCTAGAAAATTGCCGCTGAGTAATGTTGCTAATGTATATGTTCCAACTTTCAACATGTGCTAATATGGTATTTGTTACAAATAATATTTTATAAATGCTTTCCAAGCCTCCTACTATGTTTGTTTGTGCTTTCAGCTCTGGTATACACTTTCCAAGACTTTGGCTAAAGATGGTACCAGGAAATTTGTGAAAGAAAACAACATTGACATGGTTGCTCTCCACCCATGTGAAAGAAAATAACTTTGGTTGAACATTGATATGGTTGAAAATAAATGGTAATTTTCATAGATTCATAAGGTTCAAGCTATATATAGTACAAAATAAATTATGTCGCATTATTGTTATGCATCTTTATTGTCTGATCTTTCAACTAAAATGCTTATTCTGGCTATGGTTAGTAGAAAAAGGAATTGGTGTTGTCAACTATTTGATATACTAAGAGATTATAAGAGAGATGATTTTAATCAAATACTTTATGTTGACTTATTTGATATGTGTTTTTGAAATTACAATACATACCCTTATGCTAGATTAGAGACCCAACACAGTAATTCTCTTTGGTATCATCATTTTTCACTTGACATTAGTAAATTAAGATAGCGATAATCATGATTTCATTTTTTTATAAAGGAATAATTTTCTTATATAGATTTAAGTCCTAGGACTTTGTAGAGTCATGCTTACCTGATTTGAGTATGTAAAACAATTTCTTGTTTTTGCCCCCAGAGAAAAATGGTTCATACTACTGCTTGGATTGTTGTCAAGTTTGTTTGATGCAGGTGCCACATAGCCTTCCACAAGAAATATAGCAATGTGATAAGTAACTATCATATAATGTATTGCAAAAATTTTTAAAGAATAAATGGCAACGTGTATTATGCTATGTTATTAGTAATATGATATTTGCTTTTTTGATAGTTGTATTTCATGTTGCTTTTCTTCGATATTCTCAACAGTGGAAATATAGGGCAAGACGAGTTGTTATTATATTATGCAATAGTTGTTAATATAAGTACTTGAGTTGTTAATATTATATGTTTGGTGTAGGTTGTCATTACTTAAGTATGGGCTTTAAAAGGTGACATGTGTAAATATGAACATTGTATTCATAGCATGACTTTTTGATTATTTGAGTTGTGGTTTAAATGTGTTTATTTAGGGTTTTAAAAGCTATGTTTGGTTTGTAAGAATTTGTAGTATGTTTACTTGAGTGTAGTAAGAAAATATGAAGATTAGAAAGGTTTTTGTAAAGTGTGAATCACAGATCATGATCTGATATACAAGGGCAAGATGAGTTGTTGTTGTTATTATAGTACGCAATAATTATTAATATAAGTGCTTGAGTTATTAATATTATATGTCTAGTGCAAGTTGTCATCTTCTACAGGTTTGATGAATTGTTTGGAAGTGGGAATGTATACTCCATGTCTCTACATGCTTTAGGAAATGAGAATAAAGTGTTGCTATTAGTATCTTGTGCTGACAAAATGATTCCAACAGTTACACCTGAAATGAATTATACAAAGTAGAAGAATTTGATTATTGAAAAATGTCAAAAATTTTCAAATGTGGGGGCTCTTCGAAAAATACTATATAAGTACAGCATCATGCACAAGTTTTTGTACAAATTTATCAAAAATAATGAACAAAAGATCATTGTGAAGTGCAAAATCAAGCTGAGGAATGGTGGTGGGTTTCTCTATTTTTCTGTATAAATACACAGCATATTGAATTTTGCTTTGTATATATTTGTACAAAGTGATAAAAGTATTTTTTTTATAACCTTGATCAATCTCCATCTTTTGTTAAGTAGGGTGGATTTTGATGAACGTCACTATATTTGATGTACTCTTTTTACATTTGCTGCCAAGAACTTATATAATTGTAAAGTGCATATATATGAATGAAGTTATACTCTGACTATAATGATTATGGTAAGAAACGTGCTAAAGTTGTTATTTTGTCAACATGAAGTTGTCATTTACTACTGGTGGTGTTGTTATGTTCAATCCCGCGTTCTGTTTTTTTTGCTTTAATCAAGGTGTTATGCTGGTGAGGACACTGCACTTTTTGCCAGCAGAATTTCTAGGAAGATTTATGAAGTAGTTGTTATTCCTTTAGTACGGGGTTATTATTTTGTAGTGGTACACTTATTATTTTTCCAGTCAGGGGTAGTTATTTTTCATTAGAAGTTGTTAATCCTTCTGGACTTGTTATTTTCCAGTTATTTATTTTCACTTCTAGTCTTGTTACTTTTACAGTTATGGGATTATTATATTTTCATTGGTTAAGTTGTTTATTTTTCCTTCTGGTGTTGTTACTTTTGCAGTTGTAGGGTTATTTTGTTTTCATTGGTTAAGTTGTTATTTCTTCACTACGGGGTTATTATTTATAAGTGTTAGAATTGTTATTTTTGTTGTCGTGGATAAGTTATTTTTCAGCTGTCAATTTCTTATTCCTTCACTATGGGATTCTTATTTCCTACTGATAAAGTTGCTATTTTTGTTGTCATTGGGTAGTTGTTATTTATAAGTGGTTGTTGTGCCTTAACTATGGGGTTATTATTTTCTACAGCTAGAGTTGTTATTCCTTCAATATGGAGTTGTTATTTTTGCTGTCGTGGTTAAGTTGTCATGTCTTTGCCATGGGGTTGTTATTCCTTCAATATGTGATTGTTATTTTTAAGTGCTAGATTTATTATTTTTGCTGTCATGGGTAAGTTATTTTGCAGTGGTTAAGTTGTTTTTTCTGTCATGATAAAATTCTTTCATTAACAATATAACAAGTTGACATGTCTTGAACATGTTTTATTACATGCATTGTTTAATTAACAATATAACAATTGTCATCCACTTAGAATTACACTTAAATAGTCACTTAAAATTCCAAGATGGTGTAAAAGCCTTCTCTGATAGTCCAATCATTGGGGATGTACCTCTTGTTTACTAAGCAGATTGTGCTCTATACACAAATATAAAGAAAAAAATTTACTTAGTAAAAGTTCTTTAAGTTGGTGCTATTAATCAAATTATCATATTAAAAACATCATATGTAGTTGTTTTGGTTGTAAAAAACATGTAATGATTTTATTGAAAAACTTGATAGTAAACATTTGAAGCTCTATTTAAGTCTTGTCCCTATACAAAATACATGAGTGAGGTGTGAGAACAATTTATTTGGCTCTCTATATATTCGTGGAACTGGCTTGATCCTAGGGTCCGAGTTACCGAACAACAAGTCTCCCAATGACAACTTGAAAGTATAAACATGAGTCTTATCATATGCTTTCCAGATGATCATGCCATCAATAATAATAACTTGTATCAGATAGAAATTATTAACAACTCAACCACTTATATTAGTAATTATCGCATAACATAATGATAACTCAACTACTCATACTAACTTCTTATTTGAATTTGCCTACAAAACTCAGCAATATCAGAAAATAGAAGCAATAAAGCAATATAGCTATAACATAATCATGCTAATTTGGTGTAGAATATACTAGGGCAGAAATATTTTTTGGATATGCAATGAATATAACATCTAATATTCAACAAGTAAATATTTATTGTCTATATAGTTATTTATGATTTTGTAGTACCTTCATCTCAAAAACTAATTTCTCTTACTAAACTTTCTCAAGCTCGGTTGAAAGGGAATTTTGCACATTTTCAGCTGCAATTCTGGCTTCCTTTTCTTTTCTATGACATTTAATTGCTTCCTGATTATTAAACAAAGGGATTATCAGGAAATAAAAAATTTAAAAGATCATTCAATCATAGTGTTAGATAGCTAGCAATCTTATCTTCTTACATGACTCTTCCCTTGCAATTTTCTCTTCTAAAGAAGAAATTGTCTTTCTCAAATCTAATCTCCCATAGAATAGGGAAGTCATATTTAGCAAAAGCAATAACTACAAAGGCATATTCACTAAGAGAGAATGAACGCAGAGTGACGAGAATGAATGACACTACTGGAGAGATGATAGCGACGATCAAATATGATGAAACAAGTGGTGACAATTAAAGAGTTAGGTGGCAACGACGATGACTGGAGGAGGAAAGACGACCAAGCAGAGATGAAGGAGCAGAGTGCAAGCATTGACAAAGGAGCATATTGCGATCTTAAAAGGGATATAGGACTTTGGTTTCACGTTTTCTCTTCTTTCCATAGCAGAGCGTCAAGTCCCTTCTGCTATTTACTATATTTTTTGATTCACAAGGATAATTATATCTTTTTATAATTAAAAAAAACTATCTGAGATCCCACGAAATTTAACATTAGTTATACTGAGATATTTTTAGTATTTGATTTTTTCTACATGACTTAAATATTATTTTTCCTTTTATTATTAGTTTTTGTTCTCTGAATCATAATAAAAAAGGTTGTCAATCCAAATCCTGAGCCCTCCCACCTCTTGTCACCATCTTCTTTCTTTTCATTTTCTTTTTCCACTATTTTACTGTGCCGCGTCCCCAATAATGGCATCAATAGTACGTACAGCAATGAATTAACTTTTTGACTTTTATTCATGCACGTTTTCCATGAAACAATGGACACTATACGTTCATTCACCTTGTCACCATCTTCTTTCTTTTCATTTTCTTTTTCCACTATTTTACTGTGCCGCGTCCCCGATAATGGCATCAATAGTACGTACAGCAATGAATTAACTTTTTGACTTTTATTCGTGCACGTTTTCCATGGAACAATGGAAACTATACGTTCATACAATTTTAGGCTTTAATTTGTCTTCTTCCTGCAATTCATCATACGTAAACTGTAAAAGATATTTATACCAATTTAGATTAGTTGGTTATGACTCTTTTAGTTTTAAGTGTAGGTCTCTTTTCTTTTAGTTTAAGTATTTAATATCTTAGAAATTAAGAGTGTCAACTTTAACAACTTTTATCGTATATCGAATCTGGATTAATATAGACATGTTGAATCTCGAATAATAAAGGGCTAACCTAAGATATTGGATGCATTATGAAAAGAAAAAATATTTATACCAAGATTCAATAGATTCAAAGCTTCATAATATCAACATTCAACATATTCAGATCTTAGCAAATTATTAGTCCAAAAAGGCTTTTTATACGCACTGCTTAAAAATATTTTTTTTTTAAACACCGATTGATCAACCAATATAGTTACAACCGCACCAATTACTGAACTAGTGTAGTGGGAGTGGTCTCCAGGAAAGTAAGAGAAGGAGACACGAAGAAGAAGAAAGATGTGGACAATGTGCAACACTTTCCTTTAAGTAATAAGTTAGACTGACAATAAGTTAGATTGACAGGCAAAATTTCTAACAGATATAATGAAAAACCTTGAGTATAAATTGTACTTTTAACAATCAAGATAAGACAACGATGTATTTTATAAGTAATGAAGTAAATATCTTGAAATGGTGTCTCTTAGAAACGATAAACCCTATAACTTGTTCAAGAAGAAGCGTAACACCTTTCTAGTATATAGGATTAAACAACTTAATTTTTTACCAAGTGCATATTTCATTATAACCCTTCATGAGTGCCTTTATATTATGAACTAAATTGACATAATTTTGGTTACTTTTAGTGTTATAACTCTCTATATAATCTTTTGTGTTAATTTCTTAATTTATAAGGGTATGACTGTTATGAATCATATATGAGGGAGCTTGACAAGTAGAGGGTGATTTATAAATTTATTTTACATCATGTAAAATATAATGTAATTTCAATTTGTTCAATTTACTTTAAGAAATTTGAATATACGATTGCCAATATCCCAAGTTAACCCGTCTCCTCTTCATCTTTAAGTCAATATTCCATATTCAATATATATATATATATATAATTAATGAAAAATCGATATCTATATTATAGGTGTAAATACTCATACTCGATTCAGACTGTTGTTTTTATTTACTGAAGTTTCTAATCTAATGGGTGAATTAATTCCTCTTTGAATTTTCAAATGCACGTTTTTCATCAATGTAATGCACGTTTGTCTTCAATGAATCCCTCAATTTAATTTGTCTTTTGTCTCTTGTTCAACGAATATTACTTCTAATAGCGACATCACTTGACACGTATCTATCTGTGTATCAGATATTTCTATTATTGAGGCCAACTGAGGATAGCTCTTATATTTGAATTTGAGACATGATGTTTAAGTGACTAAAAGTCATTTCATTAGAACCAACCCTATTGATATCACTTGACATGCCTTCATTAGATTTTGTTCTCTGAATAAAAAAATCGTACCAACCAAAGCATGCAAATGGAAAAACCAAACTTTACTTAGAGCTAATAAGAGGCTAATCTCTTCTAATCTAATGAATCAAAATTTAAATCTCATTTAAATAAAATACTAATATTTATAAAATTGCCCCACAACTCTACCCCCACCATTTCATATTCTTTTTTACACTCTTTTAACTGTGCTGCGCGTCCCCCAATAATGGCATCACAGCAGTGAATTAACTTGCTTTTTTAACTTTTATTGATGCACGTTTTTCATGAATCAATGGAAACTCTGCATACAATAATAATTCGGCCTTCATCTTTCATCTTCCTCCTGCAATTCATCTTTCGTAATCTACCTATATATAGACAATTAACAACACAGATTCATCACTAGATTCATAGCTGCATAATATCATCATCAACATTCACAATTCATCGAAGCAAATGGTACGTACTATGTAACACCACTTTCTCAAAGGTTAATTAGTTGTGTTTCATTAATTAACGACATGTTCTCATGTATTCATTCGATCATATATTGGTTTTGTGGTCATAGGGATCCTTGAACGGAGTGATTTCCTTAGGACCGTGGGGAGGTCCAGGTGGTGACCAATGAAGTTTCAAGGCAAGGAATGGGATAACTGAGATAGTCATTCATGAGAAAGTCAATATAAAGTCCATTTCTTTCAAAGATGCCGGTGGTAATATTTCTGGCACATTTGGAGGCAGAAACCCCGATGTTAATGCAAGGGGTGAAGAGAAAAAGGTGATCGACTTAACTGGTTAATTAATTAAGAATATATTATTATTTTCACGCTTAATCAGTGTCGCATATACATTAATTACTTATAGCTTGTATGTATTATATTTTATCTTTGGTAGATTCCAATTCGTTGGCCTTCAGAGTATTTGAAATCCATAAGTGGGACTTACGGAAATTACAATGGACTATTAGTAATCAGGTCCCTGTCGTTTGTTACAAATCTTACCACTTATGGACCTTTTGGAACAACTTCTGGTGGCGAACCTTTCTCTATCCCAATATCAGATAGTGTCGTTGTTGGATTCCATGGGAGAGCCGGTTATTACCTTGATGCACTCGGCATTTTTGTGGAACCAGTAAGTAACTCGTTATTCAAATATAACATATATAATAATACTCCATGTAGTATTATATAGGGTTAAGTTATATCTAATATCCTAAACTATTTTTTAAAATACATTTTATTTAGCATTCTAAAATATTTTTTTAAGTATATTCAACACCTAGTATTCAATAGTGCAAATTTACCCCTAATAATTTAAGGCGTTGATGAGTGCACTTGAAGGTACTTGATTGCACTTTAAAAAATATTTTAAGATATATATCATTAAATACTTTAATATGCTGAATGTACCTCATAAAATAGTTCAAAATGCTAAGTATACAGTAACCTATGTTGGTAAATAATGTAATATTACCAACATTTGATTCTTCTAATTATTACTATCATATATATATATATATATGACTTGCTGGTTTTGATGCAGGCACAGCCACATGGAACCATTTCATTTGGGCCATGGGGGGGTCCAGCTGGAGATGATGCTTTTAGTTTTAGGGTGCAGGGAAGTTGGATAAAAGAGATAATTGTTCATTCAAATGCTGCTATCAACGCAATTGCTTTTAAAGACGCAAATGGGCACTATTATGGAAAATTTGGTGGCAAGGATCCAAATGACATCGGCGTAGAAAAAACAGTAAGTTTGTCATTTAATTTATGGTTTTTATGTTTGAGATATATAATAAAACAAATTAATTAATCATTTCTCTTTTATAGATCCTCCTTATTTAGCCAAACCTAATTTCTCATGTGTGAGATTACATATTTGATTTCATGATGTGCAATGTGCACGTAGGTGGAGATTGATGGGAATTTAGAGCATCTCACATCCATAAGTGGGACATATGGAAATTATAAAGGATTCCAAGTGATCACGTCACTCTCATTCATAACCAATCTTACCACGAAAGGACCTTTTGGAACTGCTTCAGGCACTTCTTTCTCCATACCGATCCACGGTTCTCTTGTGACTGGATTCCATGGAAGGGGTGGCTACTACCTTGACGCAATTGGCATTCACGTGAAATCGGTAAATTTCTTTTTAAGAAAATGACTATAATACTTCTGACTCTATTTAGAGACTTCTTACTGTTGAATATAGTGTGAGTTTTGTGCTTTGCACCAAGTTTGCAATAAATTATACTATTCATGACTTATGAATCATGTGACTATGAATATGTCTTGCACTATATTTAAATTTCAGTATATGATATCATTTCAACAGCAAGTTAGAAATTATGATGCAGAGAGACATTGAAAGAAGTATTTCAATAGGTCCATGGGGAGGCCCAGGTGGGAATCCATGGAGTTACACTGCTGATCGAGGTATAGACCAGATAATCATGAATGTAGGGTTAAACATCAAATCCATATCTTTTCGGGACATAAGCGGCCTTGCTTCAGCAACATATGGTGGCAACAACCCCAACGACACTGGGGAAAGGAAAATTGTACGCACTCCTTATATACATTAATATTAATATGACTTGTCACTTGTTACTACCTTAGTTCGTTAATATAAAAGATGATTGTTTTTTTTATATATTAAAAAAAATAAATAAAGTAATTAAATATAACTAAATATAATTTATCAAAATGAATTTATATTATATACTAGTTAATCTATAAATAACTAGTTCTTATATTAATTATAATTAATTGATTTATTTAACTTATTTAAACTATATAAAAAAATCAACTAGACCGATAAAATCAGTTCAGTTGGTAAGGCATTAACTCATAATCTATAAGGTTATGAGTTTAAATTATACCGCTGATGTAAATACCTTATCAGTGAACGATTTGTAATTAACCACCTCTGAAAATACTCTTTAATTAAGTTTATAGGTTTGTTTTGGTGTTATTAAGCCTCTGGAACCTAACTGATCAGCTAAATTTTTTTTATCAAAAAGAATTAACTAACTGTCATAGGAGGAGGAGAAGTATTGACTAAATAAAACAAAATTAAGAGCTTATGGTTGATGTATAAACACTTAAATATATTTTGGGTTTGTTATACGCGTTTATATGATTTGCAGGTTCATGTTAACTGGCCCTCTGAGCACCTAATATCCATAAGTGGGACGTACGGAGATTTTGCGGGTTTATCAACGATCACATCGCTGTCTTTTATTACAAATTTGGCTACATATGGACCATTTGGAACCACTTCTGGCACTTCCTTCTCCATCCCTATAAACAATAATACAGTGATTGGATTTCATGGAAGGGCTGGCCACTACCTTGATGCCATTGGCATCCACGTGAAACATGAAACCACAATTTAATGTGAATCTGGTGGCAAGGCACGTGACGGATTTGTTGTGCTTAAATGCTGTTTTTGGGGGTTTCCATAGCTCTTGTTTTATTTAATTTCTTTCATGTATGTTTGTATTCCATATGTCCATAGGGGGCCACTTAGTTTCCCCACCCTTGAAAAGAAAACATTACCGCTTAGTTGAATAAATGGACGTACTACTATTTTATATTTTTTTCTATTTATAAATTATTTTTAGTATATTTTATATAAATTAAGAAAAATTTTAAACATCAGTTAATGTAGACTTCAACACATTTTAATTTTACTCCTATTTAATATACATTATATCTTGTAGAAACAAAATCAACATAATGATAAATGAAGGGTAAAATTATATATTTATATGAATAATTTATCTCTTTATTCTATAAATATAACTAAAATAAATATTTTTCTACCCTATAAATAGAACTAGAGGACTATCTCTTATGTTACTTTTTTTCTCAGTTTAGTCTCTTATATTTATAAAATACATTTTAATCTTTTCATCTTAACATTGTTAATCTCAATTAACAAAAAATGCTGACAAGTGATGATGTACAATTAAATGTTGTCATAGTAAGCTTATATATTAATTTTTTAATATCATATTTTTTTTATTTTAAATCATGTAAATTAAAGCATTTGATTGACAACATATGTGAGTTAGTATAAAGGTTTAACAGTCAAAATTAATTTTCTTAATAGTTGGGGTGACATTGACCTAAAATAATACTTGTAGACTAACATTAACCTGACAAAAACTTTTAGTACAACATAACTATTAGGATATATTTTTGAGGTAAATTTACTATTTAACCCTGTATATTTTAGTACAAAAGAGGGCATTTCACCCTAAACAAAAGTAAATTATTTGTGAGGAGAATTTAATCTAATACAACCTTGATCCTCTGTAATCTAAAGTTGAGACGGACATATCTAACAAAGACGAGAGTGCGCCCCTTCTTTGCTAAATCATCTTCCAATTTATTTTAATTTACTCTTTGGGAATATATTACCCAAAAGTATGTCAATTAAATTTTTATTATCAAATTCCAGAACAACTTTCCTGAATCCAAAGTTTGAGGCTATATATTCTTAGGCTTTTGTAAAAAGTTCATTCTTCTATTTTTAACACACTACATTTTTCAATAGCATGAGTAAGTTTGGCTATCCAAAATTTGTTGTCATCTCTTAGGACTCCTGTCACGTCCCAAAATTTGGATCGTGACCGGCACAGAATATGAATAGTTTCACATTCTGAAAGCCTAAAACTTTAAATGAAATATTTTGAAATAAAAACAATAATAAATTTTATCACATAAATCAACTGAATCTTTTCTAAGGACTATGTGGAGCATTTACCTTCTTTTTTTAAAAAAAAAAAATAATAGAATCACTTTCTTAATGATAATTATATCAAAAGCAATTTTGTCCAAAACGACGCTTCAGATCGGCAACGAGGCTCTTCACTGCTCAGTGGAAAGGTTAGGGTCACCTGCACTATCTGAGGCCAAATAATCTACTCGTGAATAACGTCCCAAAAACATGATTTAAAGAATGCTGAAAATAACCAATGCATGATCATATTGAAAATGTATTTCATAACGCTTCGTAATCTAATGCAAACCTTTTTGTCAACATTTGTATTTCAGGGAAATAACAGTATGAAATAACTATTTCAAATAACTCATTCAAGACAATCTTTTCAAAACTATGATCTTTCTGTAGGACTTCAACAGAACGAAAACAGACGTGGACACACAGTCCACGAGGGTAACTAACCATTCTGGTGGCTCGAAGCCACTAACTGTCGCGAGAACGAATCCCACAAAATAATTCTGGTGGCTATGCCACAAACTGTCGCGAGAATAAATCCCACGAAATAATTCTGGTGGCTCAAGGCCACAAACTGTCGCGAGAACGAATCCCACAAAATAATTCTGGTGGCTATGCCACAAACTGTCGCGAGAATAAATCCCACGAAATAATTCTGGTGGCTCAAGGCCACAAACTGTCGCGAGAACGAATCCCACGAAATAATTCTGGTGGCTATGCCACAAACTGTCGAGCTCGAATACCAAGGTGCACCAAGGACTAACAGTACTGCTGTTAGCAACCAGTGTTCTGTATTCCGTCCTAAAACGTTTCTATCATGCGTGGGGTCCTTTTCACATGAAATAATCTCAATCGTTTCAATGCCATAATCATTGGTAAAAACCACTTTGAATTTCTAAAACCCCAGCATGAACTTTCGAAATCAAGTTACTGTAAAAATATATGCAATTCACATAGGAATATTTCATGAATAACATCAGTTCACTGTCAAATCTTTTTCTAAAGCCTCTTTATTCATTTTCATGCATAATCGTAATCTTTTATAAATCGATCGAAAGAAAATCATTTCTAACGATTTAAACCATACTTTCGTAAAACTTGCTTTTCGAAATCCATATTTGAAATTCATCATTTGAAATAACAATGCATTTGAAAAATGTAAATTTTAGGGAACGTTATTTACTCACCTGGAACGCTCCACCAATAGACTTTTGCTTTAAGCTATCGAATACCATTCTCCCTTTTATTTTTATTTTTTCCCAAGTTTTCTGAAAATAAAACGTTCCATCAATGATTACTATACATCTCATTAGCACGGAAGACTATTTCCTTTACATAACACTTGAAATATGAAAAACCATAACCCTTGACTATGAAAACTTTCAAACCTTACAACCATATTAAATTTGACTAATCTTTACCCAATTATGTCTATTTGTCCTAATCTATTATTCTATCACACTTAATGAACATCCATAGACAAATAAATTCATCACATTTCTCAAACTCCCTATTCCATAAAGAAATGTAATTCACCTCTTCCATACCAAGTACTTTTGATTAATACCCTCACTGGAAGATATTTACAAACTCATTAACTTCCATTAGCTTCCCAATTCACTTACACATATATATGCATATCAGCAACAATTCCCATCTTCCCTTCAAGCTAAACAACATTACACACTTAATTCAGATTCCACTTAAGACCAAACTATTACTCAAATTTCTTCATTCACTAAATTCATCCATAAACCGTGACATCCCATATCAATTGCTAAATTCATTTCCACTTTTACTTATCGCTTAAACTTCAACTTTATATTCTTATTTCTATTGATTTCAAGTTTACTTTAGGACCAATATCCCATATAAAAACGTCACCTAAACTCTACTCCTTCATACTTAACAAGTTGCTGAATAAAAAACATGGAGGAATACAAATCCACATATTTCAATTCCATTGCTACCAAATATCGCATAGAACCCTTTACGCATGAATTGTCATGATCAAAGATATCATATAGCCTTACTTACTCTGTAATACATGATATTCCAGCATTAAACCACTCGGTTTCCCCCAAAAGAACAAAGTTGTACAGTATTTATCAACACAAAATCCATCAATTTGTAACTACCTCGTTCAAACTCATATTTGCATTCTGTTCACACTTAACTTTGATTTAAAACTGTCAGGATCACTTTCAAAAGAAAACTAAGAGATCAAAACAACACAGCACACTAATCCACCATTCCTACTCAATCTAAAGGATTAACCCACTAGCTGCAACACCCACGCAACAACAGACATCTGTTCCTCTTCCTTTACAACCAGCCATCACAGTCCCACTTCATATTAGTTCACATCAGTACCACCCATAACAATATGGCGACAACAATACGAATATAAGAACAGCAAACAGGGGAAATTTGCAAATTGGACATCGCTATAACATGCTAACTCATACCCACAATTTAATTCTCACCAATACTAAACAGGATTCAATCAAGCAGAGAGCAATGGAATCAATTACATGGTTACTGGCATAAAACAGAGGAGTCGGCGACCATAACTGAGAAATACACTCAACAGAAATTGTAATACTTTCTTACTTCACTCACGGCAACAAGTGAGAAGACCAATGGGGAAACCATTTTCCAGCAACAACCATGAATCTCTGAAAACATAACATAACCAAATTCTCACCTTGGCTGTCGATGCCCCAGCAGAACCTCATCACACTTCACGACCACTGATTCTCATACTTAATCCTTCCTCGTTCACCAGTTCCTTCAACGCACAAAGCTCTACCCTTCATAGTGACGGTGACAGGAAGAAGGAAGTTGAAAGTATAGACTTGCTACAGTGGCAACAGTAGTACCACGGCTATAGCGACGGTGACTCGACATAAAGGGCATCATTCACAACCCAACAGCAACCCTGCTACTCTAAGCTTCAATGCCCACTTCCTCTGTTTCCTCCATCACACTCGCCGTTTCACCCTCGGCTCAATCGCATATTTCCCCTTTTCAGATTTTGATCTCTGCTCTGCCTTCTTCCTCGCACTTACCCTGCTTTATGCCAGAAGGAAGTCACTGCTCTAATGTCGATGCTCCCTCCCGCTTAACCTCTCGCCCCTCCTTCGCTCCCCTCCGATTTTTCCCTGCTTTCAACACTTAAAGGCGAGTAGAAATCATGTGATGCGCCGCTTCTAGGATGATGGCACAGCATAGGAGATTGACAATACACTGCGACGACTGACCGCAAGGCATCGATAGCGTAAGACTTCCATTCTGAGCTCCCGCTGATCAGCTCCTGCTCTGCCGTGAAGACCAGAAAGAATGATGGAGGGGAGGTACTGCGTCTGATTGTATAAGGAAGCAGGGGTAAAATGGTAATTTCACAGCTGAGAAAAAGAAAATAATTCATTCCTTCTACACTGGCCAGGTCTCGAACACTGGCAAAGTATTTTTCTTTCCGCCCTTTGAACTATCCAACTAAAGCATTCCACTGCGAGATATTCTGCAATGAATATACATATATCTATTAATTAAAATTCCTAGGTCATAACATTCTTCCCCTCTTAAGAAATTCGGTCCTCCGAATTTGAAACTATATCATCCTTAGTCCTCGAATAAATACGAGTACTTATTTCGCATCTCACTCTCCACTTCCCAAGTAGTTTTTTTTTTTGAATGATTACGCCATAATGCTTTCACTAAAGGAATCTCTTTCGATGTTAATTCCTTTACTTGCCTATTCATAATCGCTACTGGATACTCATCATATGACAAATCTTCGCTCACCTAAACTTCTTGATATTCCACAACATGAGATGGATCCTACAAATACTTACGTAACATCGATATATGAAACATTGGGACTCCATGCAAACGCAAAATCTCCTCAATAAAAATCTTGGCATATCAAGCCGCACTGTACGTTTTTTTTCACTGAAAGAAATGAGCAGACTTCGTCAATCTGTCAACAATCACCCAAATACAGTCAAAACCTTTAACCAAACAGGGTAATCTAACGATAAAATCCATGGTTATTTTTCCCATTTTCACTTCGATAATTTCAACCGTTGTAATGGTCCTGAAGGCTTCTGATATTCCGCTTTAACTTGTTGATACACTAAAACATGCAACAAAATCTGTCGCATCATTCTTCCTACCATGCCACCCATACAACTACTTCAAATCTTGGTACATCTTAGTTATACCTGGTGAATAATATAAACAGAAGGATGAGCTTCCTTAATCTGATCACTTAACAAGGAATGAGCTTGCAAATAAGCAAAAAGAAAATGCTCCCCTATCATCAATTTCAAATACGACTCCCTCTTGTTCTACTTTATGAATCTCCTGTACCAATGGTCTCCTTTCAACCTTTACATGTGCTAAACTACCCATAGACTTTCTACTTAAAGCATCCACCACCACATTCGCTTTTCCTAGATGGTACAAAATCTAACAATCATAGTCCTTTAACAATTCCATTCACCTTCCTTACCTAAGGTTCAAATCCTTCTGTTCAAAAATGTATTTGAGACTCTTGTGATCACCGAACATCTCACACGAACTTTACATTCTTCTGAGATATTATTGCCATCGGAGCTACTATTCTAGAAAAATCCTGAGTAAAATAGTGATAATATCCTGCAAGACCTAAGAAACTTTGAATCTTCATGACCGTAAAAGGTCGCAACCAACTTTTGACTACCTCAACCTTACTAGAATCAACCTGAATACTGTCTTTCGACACCCTGAGCCTCAATAAAGTGACTTCAGTCAACCAAAACTCAATTGAAAAACTTAACATAAAATTGCAATTAATAATCAATTATAAGTTTTATTAACTAAAAATTCAGACTTTGAAACTGTCCATAAACCATCCAAGTAATTCATACCATACTCCACCCTTAAGCCTTAAGGTGCTCACTATGTCTTAGTTCCCTCTTGAATACACTTGCAATACATGTTTAAGTTTTTTTTTTTAAAAAAAATATGGGTATCTTCAACCCTAACTCCCATATTCAAAAATCCTAATACTTTTAACATCAGTCAACCTATTGTAATGTAAAGTACTCAAATAATGATTTTTTTTTTTTTTGATAACTCCAATCGTTTCTTTAAGGCCAAAATAATTAACTTCACCCCAAAGATTTCCTTCAAAAATCTAAATATTTCCTTCAAAGATCTCATATTAAAGCTATAATATTTAAAATACTTTGCATACTTCACTTAAAATTTGGAATCAATACTTATTTATTCCAAACCACTTAACTCGTGTCTCGACCTTGGCTAACCAGAGTAATAAGGGGTTTACAACCCTAAACAAACATTTAAACAAATTTTACTTTTCTTAGCTTACCCATGTAAGTTTCAAAGAGTTTTAAAATTAGTTTTCAAGCTCTAACACATAGCCTTTAACATTCCCGAGTGCTTTCGAGAGAACCTGAAATCATAATATCTAAAACAATAATTCTTAGCTTGATCAAAGCTTCAAAATTTATCCAAACAAGTTCTTATTCCTCTGAAGAGCAAAAACCTTTGAACTTAGGAAGATCAAACTTAATCCATTCTAATAACTTGACTAAAATATTATCTGCTTTAGTAACGCTACGGGTTTCTTCACAAGTTTCATGCCTATATAATATAGAAATAACTAGGGACAATAGATTTAATGGTTTGGCTTTTAAATAAGATTCTTATAAAGGTATAAAGGGTCGACTTTCCCCAACACCTAACCCCCCTATGACCCTGTCCTTTCCCTCTATGGGACAATTCTCTTTATTGAGCAACGCCTCCATCCGAAGTCTTATAACTTATAGAACTTCTTCCAACAAAAGGTGAACGTCTAGGCGTCATTTAGCTATACGCCAAAAACATAGAAAATATTCAATTTCTGAGAAAAATATGATTTCAAAATCATAAGAAAACCAAAACACTTAAATTCCCTAAAGAGATCTTCAGAAATGCCTCAACTAAGGTTATGCCCGGGTTCATAACGATAATTGGGACCCCACCGAAGTATCCCTGCTCCACTTAGCCATAGAAAAACTTTGGCTCTGATACCAAACTGTCACGTCCCAAAATTTGGATCGTGACTGGCACAGAATATGAATAGTTTCACATTCTGAAAGCCTAAAACTTTAAATGAAATATTTTGAAATAAAAACAATAATAAATTTTATCACATAAATCAACTGAATCTTTTCTAAGGACTATGTGGAGCATTTACCTTCTTTTTTTTAAAAAAAAAAATAATAGAATCACTTTCTTAATGATAATTATATCAAAAGCAATTTTGTCCAAAACGACGCTTCAGATCGGCAACGAGGCTCTTCACTGCTCAGTGGAAAGGTTAGGGTCACCTGCACTATCTGAGGCCAAATAATCTACTCGTGAATAACGTCCCAAAAACATGATTTAAAGAATGCTGAAAATAACCAATGCATGATCATATTGAAAATGTATTTCATAACGCTTCGTAATCTAATGCAAACCTTTTTGTCAACATTTGTATTTCAGGGAAATAACAGTATGAAATAACTATTTCAAATAACTCATTCAAGACAATCTTTTCAAAACTATGATCTTTCTGTAGGACTTCAACAGAACGAAAACAGACGTGGACACACAGTCCACGAGGGTAACTAACCATTCTGGTGGCTCGAAGCCACTAACTGTCGCGAGAACGAATCCCACAAAATAATTCTGGTGGCTATGCCACAAACTGTCACGAGAATAAATCCCACGAAATAATTCTGGTGGCTCAAGGCCACAAACTGTCGCGAGAACGAATCCCACAAAATAATTCTGGTGGCTATGCCACAAACTGTCGCGAGAATAAATCCCACGAAATAATTCTGGTGGCTCAAGGCCACAAACTGTCGCGAGAACGAATCCCACGAAATAATTCTGGTGGCTATGCCACAAACTGTCGAGCTCGAATACCAAGGTGCACCAAGGACTAACAGTACTGCTGTTAGCAACCAGTGTTCTGTATTCCGTCCTAAAACGTTTCTATCATGCGTGGGGTCCTTTTCACATGAAATAATCTCAATCGTTTCAATGCCATAATCATTGGTAAAAACCACTTTGAATTTCTAAAACCCCAGCATGAACTTTCGAAATCAAGTTATTGTAAAAATATATGCAATTCACATAGGAATATTTCATGAATAACATCAGTTCACTGTCAAATCTTTTTCTAAAGCCTCTTTATTCATTTTCATGCATAATCGTATTCTTTTATAAATCGATCGAAAGAAAATCATTTCTAACGATTTAAACCATACTTTCGTAAAACTTGCTTTTCGAAATCCATATTTGAAATTCATCATTTGAAATAACAATGCATTTGAAAAATGTAAATTTTAGGGAACGTTATTCACTCACCTGGAACGCTCCACCAATAGACTTTTGCTTTAAGCTATCGAATACCATTCTCCCTTTTATTTTTATTTTTTCCCAAGTTTTCTGAAAATAAAACGTTCCATCAATGATTACTATACATCTCATTAGCACGGAAGACTATTTCCTTTACATAACACTTGAAATATGAAAAACCATAACCCTTGACTATGAAAACTTTCAAACCTTACAACCATATTAAATTTGACTAATCTTTACCCAATTATGTCTATTTGTCCTAATCTATTATTCTATCACACTTAATGAACATCCATAGACAAATAAATTCATCACATTTCTCAAACTCCCTATTCCATAAAGAAATGTAATTCACCTCTTCCATACCAAGTACTTTTGATTAATACCCTCACTGGAAGATATTTACAAACTCATTAACTTCCATTAGCTTCCCAATTCACTTACACATATATATGCATATCAGCAACAATTCCCATCTTCCCTTCAAGCTAAACAACATTACACACTTAATTCAGATTCCACTTAAGACCAAACTATTACTCAAATTTCTTCATTCACTAAATTCATCCATAAACCGTGACATCCCATATCAATTGCTAAATTCATTTCCACTTTTACTTATCGCTTAAACTTCAACTTTATATTCTTATTTCTATTGATTTCAAGTTTACTTTAGGACCAATATCCCATATAAAAACGTCACCTAAACTCTACTCCTTCATACTTAACAAGTTGCTGAATAAAAAACATGGAGGAATACAAATCCACATATTTCAATTCCATTGCTACCAAATATCGCATAGAACCCTTTACGCATGAATTGTCATGATCAAAGATATCATATAGCCTTACTTACTCTGTAATACATGATATTCCAGCATTAAACCACTCGGTTTCCCCCAAAAGAACAAAGTTGTACAGTATTTATCAACACAAAATCCATCAATTTGTAACTACCTCGTTCAAACTCATATTTGCATTCTGTTCACACTTAACTTTGATTTAAAACTGTCAGGATCACTTTCAAAAGAAAACTAAGAGATCAAAACAACACAGCACACTAATCCACCATTCCTACTCAATCTAAAGGATTAACCCACTAGCTGCAACACCCACGCAACAACAGACATCTGTTCCTCTTCCTTTACAACCAGCCATCACAGTCCCACTTCATATTAGTTCACATCAGTACCACCCATAACAATATGGCGACAACAATACGAATATAAGAACAGCAAACAGGGGAAATTTGCAAATTGGACATCGCTATAACATGCTAACTCATACCCACAATTTAATTCTCACCAATACTAAACAGGATTCAATCAAGCAGAGAGCAATGGAATCAATTACATGGTTACTGGCATAAAACAGAGGAGTCGGCGACCATAACTGAGAAATACACTCAACAGAAATTGTAATACTTTCTTACTTCACTCACGGCAACAAGTGAGAAGACCAATGGGGAAACCATTTTCCAGCAACAACCATGAATCTCTGAAAACATAACATAACCAAATTCTCACCTTAGCTGTCAATGCCCCAGCAGAACCTCATCACACTTCACGACCACTGATTCTCATACTTAATCCTTCCTCGTTCACCAGTTCCTTCAACGCACAAAGCTCTACCCTTCATAGTGACGGTGACAGGAAGAAGGAAGTTGAAAGTATAGACTTGCTACAGTGGCAACAGTAGTACCACGGCTATAGCGACGGTGACTCGACATAAAGGGCATCATTCACAACCCAACAGCAACCCTGCTACTCTAAGCTTCAATGCCCACTTCCTCTGTTTCCTCCATCACACTCGCCGTTTCACCCTCAGCTCAATCGCATATTTCCCCTTTTCAGATTTTGATCTCTGCTCTGCCTTCTTCCTCGCACTTACCCTGCTTTATGCCAGAAGGAAGTCACTGCTCTAATGTCGATGCTCCCTCCCGCTTAACCTCTCGCCCCTCCTTCGCTCCCCTCCGATTTTTCCCTGCTTTCAACACTTAAAGGCGAGTAGAAATCATGTGATGCGCCGCTTCTAGGATGATGGCACAGCATAGGAGATTGACAATACACTGCGACGACTGACCGCAAGGCATCGATAGCGTAAGACTTCCATTCTGAGCTCCCGCTGATCAGCTCCTGCTCTGCCGTGAAGACCAGAAAGAATGATGGAGGGGAGGTACTGCGTCTGATTGTATAAGGAAGCAGGGGTAAAATGGTAATTTCACAGCTGAGAAAAAGAAAATAATTCATTCCTTCTACACTGGCCAGGTCTTGAACACTGGCAAAGTATTTTTCTTTCCGCCCTTTGAACCATCCAACTAAAGCATTCCACTGCGAGATATTCTGCAATGAATATACATATATCTATTAATTAAAATTCCTAGGTCATAACAACTCCACCATAGCCATTTTTTAAAAAAATAGATATGACCGTATCATCTATATTTAATTTAAACCAACTAGAATATGGAAGTTGCCAAACATTAAAGAGTTTAGGGAGAGATATCTTCAATGCAGCCACATGATGAGAAGCATGAATAAAGCTTTTCCAACAAGCTATAACAACATGAGGTGGATCAGTATGTTTTTCAAAAGCATTGTCAAAGATAGTTTGGTTCCTACACAATCCCAAATAACAACACCCCAAATAAGAATCAACCTCCCTTCTCCTTCAACCAGGGAGGTAGTTTGGAATGATGTGAATTCTTTGTTTAAAATATTCTCTTAAATTTCCTCATCCAAAGCCTCCTCCTTTCGTTCTATAATGTACTTTTTCCATTTCTAATTATAAGAGTTATATAATAGTTAAATTTATTTCTAAATATAAGAATCTAATCCAATTTGTCTCCTAAAATTATAATTTTTTTAATATATTCCTATATGATTATACATATTAAGGAGTCTCTATCAAGGATAATTCAAATACACATGATTAGAGAGATTATTTTAAAGAAATCAACATACAACCATTATAATTAACTAATTTACGGGAAATCAACATACAACTATTATAATTAACTAATTTACCTAAGTTTTTTAATCTATTCAAATTAATTAACTACATCTTATAATTAGAAAAAAAGATAATAGTTAATTTCTCTTTCTGTCATGTTCTGGTACTCTGTAATATTCCTTTTCTATTAATATCATTTTGCTTTATTATAAAAACAAAACACCCCAAATAAGATCCCAGTGTAAATCTAGATTTGTACCCATCTCTCTCTTGAGATTAAGAGCCGTAAAGGAAGTAGTAAAAAAAAAGGAGAAATATCTGGGACTAACAATGCTCAACTAGAGTAGTACTCCTTACATACTTTATATATACATATTTATATGTGTGTGTCGACAAGGCAGTCCAAAATATTATTGCAAACAAAAATTACTCCTTACAAAAATCTTAAATTCCCAACAACCGATTTCATGAAACAATGGGTGGGTTTAGTTTAATTTCTGAATAATAGATTATGGAAAAAATTAATTATAAAGTGATTTTGGAGATAGAGTTTACAAAATAAATTTTGTATTTAAACTTATTTTAAAAACATAAGTGTTTATGGATATGTTTGGATTAGATTCTAAAGAATAGATTTTAGGTAGAATAAATTTTGAAGAATAGATTTTGGGTATAGTGAGTGTTTGGATATCCTCCAGAACTATGGTTTTAGATAAAATAATTCAAACACCTCATATTTTTTATGATCAATTTTTTACAAAAAAACTAATAAACTATCTAAACACTAATTTTTTTATAATCAATTTTTTACCAAAACTGATAAACTATCTAAAGACTAATTTTTATCCACAATCTAATTCTTTTTACCAAAACTATGATTTTTGTATAAGCTAAGGGGAACAACTTCTACTATATTATGATTAGCTTTTGAAAAATAGATTTTTGAAGGGAAAATAGATTTTATGGAAAAAAAATTATTGTTATGTGTGGATTAACTTTTAGAAAATAGGTTTTGTAAAATAAAATTGATTGTTAGAAGTAGTTCCCCCTAACTTTTCTAAAACCATGAATTTGGTAGAAAAATATATTATGAGAAAAAAATTAGTATTTAGATAGTTTATTATCTTTTGTAAAAAATGATTGTGAGAAAAAAATTAGTGTTTGGATAATTTATTAGTTTTTGTGAAAATATTATTTTGGAAAAAAATTAGTGTTTAGATAGTTTATTGGGTTTCGTAAAAAATTAATTGTGAAAAATGTGAGGTGTTTGGATTATTTGATCCAAAACCACATATTGGATGAATTTTTTTTTCATAAAAATTTATTATACTTAAAATTTATTATATCTAAAATCTATTTTTCATAATCTATTTTACTTATAATCTATTTTTTAGAATCTAATCCAAACACACCCTTAGACTATGAGGTGAAAGTTAGTTATAATACGAGGTTTAGAGTGATCATCCAGTCTTAAATATAGTACTTGGATAGACTATTATTTAAGATCATTTCATATCAACGAGTACTCTCCAAAATAATCATATTTTCTCCAACAGGTTGATCATTCAACTTGATGCTCATGTTTTGTTGCTATGCTTACACAATAGTTGCTTTGGCTGCATCATTATGTGTCTTACAGTATGAACCCCACCACCACGTTGATTCTTCAAAAGTGCCACCCTACATAACATAATGCGTAACATCGATTCCTAATAATTAAACAACTAGTAGAAAATATTGTTCGTTTGGCAACAACCTCAAGAAAAGTATCCCCGAAAGATCCCTTAAAATGCACCCATCAATATGGCAAATTTTGCATATAATAATATATCATATTCTTAATATAAAAATTAGTTAATTTTTATAAATAAATTAAAAATATTAAATAAATTAATTCTAATTAATATAAAAATAAATTAATTGATTTATATAAATTAACTAGACACAATTGCAAGTGAATGTTATGTCGACTAATGCAAAAAAGAAAAGGAAATCAAAAGTAAAATATATTGACTGTGACAGATCTCGGGTGGCGAAATGAAAGAATTTATGGAAGTGGAGGCCAAAAATTAGGTTTATCAAAAAAAATTCAAAGTAAATATGAGAAAAAATTATAAATAAACCTATAACATGTGTTTTATTTTCTTTTTTTTATCAATTTTTTAAAATTTAACCATCAACAAATCTAAATAATAAGTTTTTTTATGTATATTTAATAAAAATTGATGAAATGATCTTTGGACCACCACTTTCGAGACACATGCTAATCCTAGATGCTGACAAAAGAAAAGGACAAATGAAAAAACGACTATTCACTATAAAGAAAAAGACTATTGATTTTTGTAACATCCTAAACTAAACTTGATTGTTTTGTTTCTCCTTAAACTAAAATTTTAGAAAGATTTTTAGTCTAAACTTAAACAAACAACTTTTAAAATTCTAGAAGAGTTTTATAATTTAAACTATGATTTCAAACTATATTATCGAATAAATTTTTGGAAATAACTTTTTGTATAGAAAAAATAATTTATAGAATATTCAATAGTCATTTTGTCCCTATTTATTTTACTCTCTCCATTAACAAAGTTCTTTCATTGGCCGACTTCCTTTGCTCTTACTATAGCCTCGTCCTTCACTACCACCACCTTCCATCATCAATTCCCTCCAACATTCCATCAGTTCGGCGAGCAGACAACAAAAACAGAAGCAACTAACACCCATCGACAGATAACAAAAATAGAAGCAAACTACATAAACACTGTCTCTCTCATTGTCATCAAAGGAGGAAGTGGTGGTGGGTTCTCGTCATGTAGTCCTCATCACCGGAGGAGGAGGTAGTCGATTTGTCTTCTTCCAGATCTCGTCGTGACGGCAGGGATGGCGACGATAGAGGAAGGTGGAGTGAACAGTGATATGGAATTGGGAAGAGGGAACAAGGATCTGGAACAGTAGTCTTCAAATTATTTTTTTCACCTCATACTCATTCTAGTAATTTACCAACCACAAAACTCATTCTGTTAATAATCATCCAAGCACTCATTTTATTCAAAATCATTTTTTTTCATAAACTCCTCTCCAAAAAAGCTTCTCCAAAAGAGTTTTTAAATCACTTATTTTCTATAATAATTTCTCTAAAAGCCAAACTAAACAAGCCCTTAACTTAGTGCCTGTTTGGCAATTAGGTTTGAACAGTTAGTTTGGGCAAAACCTTAGTTTAGGAAAATTTTAAACAAGCAGTCATATTTATCCAGAAGTAATTTTAGCTAAAACCATGGTTTTGAATAAGCTACTAAAACTAGCTTTTGGAACAGTAAAAGAGCTTATGAACTATCTAATTACTATCTTACCCATATTTTTTCTTATACCCTCTCTCCTCTCTCCTCTCCACCCTATCTCCTCTCTCATCTCTCTTCTCTCCTCTCCACTCTCTCCTCTCTCATCTCTCCTCTTCATCATCTCTCCTCTCTCTTCTCTACACTCTCTCCTCTCTCCTATTTCTTCTCTACTATCTCTCCTCTCTCTTACTTTTAATCAAATTATACCATTTTTTGTAATTTACCAATATGAAAAGTGTTTCTATTACTAATCATCCAAATATTTCTATTTTCAAAATATATTCTTCCCAAAATATATTCTTCCTAAAATCTATTCTCCAAAATTTATTCTTTCCAGAATGTATTCTCCAAAAGCTAATCCAAATAGGCCCTTATAGTAATTAGAGAATTAATTTAAGGTAGAAGTTATAAAATGAGGTTTAGAGTGATCATCGAGTAAGTGCCTGTTTGGCAACATCTTTTAAAAAATAATTTTGGCCAAAACTTCAGTTTAGAAAAATTTAAAATAAACAGTCATTTTTATCTATAATTGATTTTGGTCAAAATCTCAATTTAAAAAAATTTAAAACAAACAGTCATTTTTATCCAGAATTAATTTTGGCCAAAACCATTGTTTAAAACTATAGTTTTGAATAAGCTACTAAAAATAACTTTTGGAATAGTAAAAGAGCTTATGGACTATCAAGTTACTATTTTACCCATATTTTTTCTTATAATCTCTCTCCTCTCTCATCTCTCTTCTTCACACTATCTCCTCTTTCCTCTCTCTTCTGTACACTCTCTTCTCTCTCCTATTTATTCTTTACCCTCTCTCCTCTCTCATACTTTAATCAAATCATACCATTTTTAGTAATTTATTAATATAAAAAGTGATTGTACTACTAATCATCAAAATATCTCTATTTTTAAAATTTATTCTTCCTAGAATATATTCTTTCCAAAATCTATTCTCCATAATCTATTCTTCCCAAAATCTATTCTCTAAAAGTTAATCCAAACACACCCTTAAATTGAGGTTTACAAATCATAGTTTTGGGTAGAAAATTGATTGTGAAAAAAATTTAGTGTTTGGATAGTTTATTAGTTTTAGTAAAAAATTGATTGTAAGAAACAATTAGTGTTTGGATGGTTTATTGATTTTCTTGAAAAATTGATTATGTAAAAAATTAGTGTTTGAATAATTTATTGTTTTTCATGAAAAAAATAATTATAAGAAATGTGAGGTGTTTGGATTATTTTATCCAAAACCCTAGTTTGGATTAAAAAATATATTTTCCACAAAAATCTACTCTACAAAAAAATATATTCTTATAAATTATATTTTACCTAGAATCGATTTTCTATAATCTATTTTTCAGAATCTATTATACCCAAAATCTATTCTCCATATTCTGTTTACCCAAAATTTATTCTCTAAAATCTATTTTATCCAAAATCTATTTTTCAAAATCTAATCCAAACACACTCATAATAGATTATGAATAATCGATTCTAGGTATAATAGATTTTGAGTAAAATAAATTTTTGTAAAAAATATTTTTTAATTCAAACCCTAGTTTTAGAAAATAGGTTTTGTAAAAAGAATTGATTGTTAGAAATGGTTTCCCCTAACTTTTCCAAAACCATGGATTTGGTAGAAAAATATATTGTGAGAAAAAAAATTAGTATTTAGATAGTTTATTAGTTTTCGCAAAAAATGGATTATAAGAAAAAAAATTAGTGTTGGGATAATTTATTAGTTTTCATGAAAAATTGATTTTGGGGAAAAATTAGTATTTAGATAGTTTATTGGGTTTCCTGAAAAATTAATTGCGAAAAATGTTTGGTGTTCAGATTATTTGATCCAAAACCACATGTTGGATGAATTTGTTTTTCACAAAAATTTATTATACTTAAAATTTATTCTATCTAAAATCTATTTTCTATAATCCATTTTACCTAGATTCTATTTTATAGAATCTAATCTAAACACACCCTTAGGCTATGAGGTGGAAGTTAGTTATAATACGAGGTTTAGAGTGATCATTGAGTAAATTGAGGTTTACAAATCCTAATTTTGGGTAAAAAATTGATTGTATGAAAAAATTAGTGTTTAGATAGTTTATTGATTTTGGTGAAAATTGATTATAGAAAAAATTAGTATTTAGATAGTTTATTATTTTTTTGTAAAAAAACTTTATCATGACAAATGTGGGGTGTCTGAATTATTTTATCTAAAATTATAATTTGGATTCAAAAAATAATTTTTAATGATTAATTTTAGATTATTGAAAGTTAAATTTTCAAAATTTGAAATATTTTAAAATACTATATGAATACTTAAAATTTATATTTTTTCAAAATATAATTTATATTCTTAAAAGTTATAATTTCATTCTTTTTTAATATTATATGTTTTTCATGCAGGGTTCTCAATAAGTAATTTTTTTTTAATTGTATGGCCTTAGGGACACCGGTCCCTCTCCTACATGCCCTTTTTTTTTATTTATTTATTTAACTAAGGATATCTCTAAATCACTCTGGGTTTGAGACAAGTCTTTTTTAAAGTTGATAGTATAAAGGGTTTTCCTCTCCTTTCCTAAAATTTAAATTTTTATTCTCTTTTTTATGAGAGTAAGACCGCTTTATATCTCATACGATGAGTATAATTTTCAATTTAGCCTGTTTGGTAACCATCAAACTATGATTTTAGAAACACTTTTACACCAAACTCCTCTCATGTACTTATTTAAAATCAGTTTCAAAAAAGTTAATCTAAGCACACTCATGGATGGCCAAGTTTTTATCCATTTAAATAGGTTATGGATATGAAGTTGAAGTGGTTTGAGAAGCCTCTCATTAAATGACTTTGAAATACTTCCTCACCCAGTCTTAAATATAGTACTTAGATAGACTATTATTTAAGATCATTTCATATCAACGAGTACTCTCCAAAATAATCATATTTTCTCCAACAAGTTGATCATTCAATTTGATGCTCATGTTTTGTTGCTATGCTTACACAATAGTTGCTTTGGCTGCATCATTTTGTCTCTTACAGTATGAACCCCACTACCACGTTGATTCTTCAAAAGTGCCACCCTACATAGCATAATGCGTAACCTCGATTCCTAATAATTAAACAACTAATAGAAAATATTGTTCGTTTGGCAACAACCTCAAGAAAAGTATCCCCGAAAGATCCCTTAAAATGCACCCATCAATATGGCAAATTTTGCATATAATAATATATCATATTCTTAATATAAAAACTAATTAATTTTTATAGATAAATTAAAAATATTAAATAAATTAATTAATTATAATTAATATAAAAATGAATTAATTAATTTAAATAAATTAAAAAATATGTAAATTAACTAGACACAATTGCAAATGAATGTTATGTCGACTAAATGAATGTTATGTCGACTAAGGCAAAAAAGAAGGAAATCAAGACGGATCTAAAGGATCACTCGGGTGGCGAAATGAAAGAATTCAGAGAAGTACCCAAAAATTAGGTTTATCAATTTTTTTTTAAAGTAAATATGAGCAAAATTTATAAATAAACTTATACATGTGTTTTTTTCTTCTTCTCTTTTATCAATTTTTTAAAATTTAACCATCAACAATCTAAATAATGAGTTTTTTTATGTATATTTAACAAAAATTGATGAAATGATCTTTGGACCACCACTTTCGAGACACATGCTAATCCTAGATGCTGACAAAAGAAAAGGACAAATGAAAAAACGACTATTCACTACAAAGAAAAAGACTATTGACTTTTGTAACATCCTAAACTTGAGTGTTTTGTTTCTCCTTAAACTAAAATTTTAGAAAAAAAAATTAGTCTAAACTTAAATAAACACAAACAACTTTTAAAAGTCTATAAGAGTTTATAATTTAAATTATGATTTTAAATTATAGTATTGAATAATTTTTTTGGAATAACTTTTTGCATAAAAAAAAGAATTTATAGATTGTCCAATAGTCATTTTGTCTCCATTTTTTTTACTCTCCCCATTAACAAAGTTCTCTCATTGGCCGACTTCCTTCACTCTCACCACAGCCTCATCCTTCACTACCACCACCTTCCATCGTCAGTTCCCTCCATCATTCCATCAGTTTGGCGAGCAGACAATAAAAACATAAGCAAACAACATCCATCAACATACGACAAAAATAGAAGCAAATGACATAAACACTGTCTCTCTCGTTGTCACAGGAGGAGGAAGAGGTGGTGGGTTCTTGTCATGTAGTCCTCATCACTGAAGGAGGAAGAGGTGGTGGTTTTGTCCAGATCTGGTCCTCTTCACCGGAAGAGGAAGTAGTCGATTTGTCTTCTTCCATATCTAGTTGTGACGACAGGGATGGCGACGATGGAGGAAGGTGGAGGGAACAGTGATACGGAATTGGGAAGAGGGAATAGGGATCTGGAACAGTAGTCTTCAAATTATTTTTTTCACCTCATACCCTTTATAGTAATTTACTAATCATAAAACTCATTCTGTTAATAATCATCCAAATACTCATTTTATTCAAAATCATTTTTTCATAAGCTCCTCTCCAGAAAAGCTTCTCCAAAAAAAATTTTAAATTACTTATTTTCTATAATAACTTCTCCAAAAGCCAAACCAAATGAGCCCTTAACTTATAGTAATTAGAGAATTAATTTGAGTTAGTTTGAGGTAGAACTTATAAAATGATGTTTAGAGTGATCATTGAGTAAATTGAGGTTTACAAATCATAGTTTTGGGTGAAAAATTGATTGTGAAAAAAATTTATTGTTTGGATAGTTTATTAGTTTTGGTAAAAAATTGATTGTAGGAAACAATTAGTGTTTGGATGGTTTATTGATTTTCTTGAAAAATTGATTATGGAAAAAATTAGTATTTGAATAATTTATTGTTTTTTTTGTGAAAAATTAATTATAAGAAATGTGAGGTGTTTGGATTATTTTATCCAAAACCCTAGTTTGGATGAAAAAATATCTTTTTCACAAAAATCTACTCTACAAAAAAATATATTCTTATAGATTATATTTTACCTAGAATTGATTATCCATAATCTATTTTTCATAATCTATTATACTCAAAATCTATTCTCCATATTCTGTTTACCCAAAATTTATTCTCTAACATTTATTTTATCCAAAATATATTTTTCAAAATCTAATACAAACACACTCATAATAAATTATAGAGAATCGATTATGAGTAGAATAGATTTTGAGTAAAATAGATTTTTGTAAAAAAATATTTTTTAATTCAAACCATAGTTTTAAATCAAATAATCTAAACACCCCACATTTTCTATATTTTTTTTTATGAAAACTAACAAACTATACAAACACTAAATTGAATAAAGATTTCTACCCGTCTCTCTCTTGAGATTAAGAGCCGTAACGGAAGTAGTGAAAAAAGGAGAAATATCATGTACTAACAATTCTCAACTAGAGTAGTACTCCTTACATACTTTATATATATATATATATATATATATATATAGATGTGTGTGTAGTCAAGATAGTCCAAAATATTATTGGAAACAAAAATTACTCCTTACAAAAATATTAAATTCCCAACAAACGATTTCATGAAACAATGGGTGTGTTTGGTTTAATTTTTGAATAATAGATTCTGAAAAAAAAAATAATTATAAAATAATTTTGGAGACAGATTTTATGAAAAAAATTGTATTAAAATTCATTTTAAAAAAATAAGTGTTTATTGGTATATTTGGATTAGATTTAGAGAATAGATTTTAGATAGAATAAATTTTGAAAAATAGATTTTGAGTATAATGAGTGTTTAGATATCCTCTAAAACCATATATTTTGATAAAATAATCTAAATACCTCATATTTTTCACAATCAATTTTTTACTAAAATTAATAAACTATCTAAACATTAATTTTTTTTACAATCAATTTTTCACTAAAACTAATAAACTATCAAAACATTAATTTGTATCCACAATCTAATTTTTTTTACCAAACTATGATTTTTGTATAAGTTAAAGGGAATTACTTCTATTTGAATTAACTTTTAGAGAATAAATTTTTTAAGTAAGAATAGATTTTATAAAAAATTATTTTTTATTGTTATGTTTGGATTAGCTTTTAGAAAATTGGTTTTGTGAAAAAATTGATTGTTAGAAATAGTTCCCGCCTAACTTTTCCAAAACCATGGATTTGATAGAAAAATATATTGTGAGAAAAAAATTAATATTTAGATAGTTTATTAGTTTTCGTAAAAAAATGACTATAAGAAAAAAATTAGTGTTGGGATAATTTATTAGTTTTTTGTGAAAAATTGATTTTGGGAAAAAAAATAGTGTTTAGATAGTTTATTGGGTTTCATGAAAAATTAATTATGAAAAATGTTTGGTGTTCAGATTATTTGATCCAAAATGACATATTGGATGAATTTGTTTTTCACAAGAATTTATTATATCTAAAATCTATTTTCTATAATCCATTTTACCTATAATCTATTTTATAGAATCTAATCCAAACACATCCTTAGGCTATTAGGTGAAAGTTAGTTATAAAACAAGGTTTAGAGTGATCATTGAGTAAATTGAGGTTTACAAATCCTAGTTTTGGGTGAAAAATTGATCTAGTGAAAAAATTAGTATTTGAATAGTTTATTAATTTTAGTAAAAAATTAATTGTGAAAAAGAAATTAGTGTTTAGATAGTTTATTATTTTTCATAAAAACAATTATTATGACAAATGTGGGGTGTTTGAATTATTTTATCCAAAACCATGATTTAGATTCAAAAAATAATTTTTAATGGTTCATTTTAGATTATTGAAAGTTAAATTTTCAAAATTTGAAATATTTTAAAATACTATATGAATACTTAAAATTTATATTTTCTCAAAATATAATTTATATTCTTAAAAGTTATAATTTCATTTTTTTTAATATTATATGTTTTCATGCAGGGTTCTCAATAAGTAATTTTTTTTTAATTGTATGGCCTTAGGGACACCGGTCCCTCTCCCACATGCGTTTTTTTTATTTATTTATTTAACTAAGGGTATCTCTAAACAAGTTGATGTGATCAACTTGATGCACATATTTTGTTGCCATGCTTGCACAAGAGTTGCTTTGGCTGCATCCTTTTGTCTCTTACAGTATGAACCCCACTACCGCGTTGATTCTTCAAAATTGCCACCCAACATAACATAATGCGTAACATCAATTCCTAATAATTAAACAACTAGTAGAAAATATTGTTCGTTTGACAACAACCTCAAGAAAAATATCACCCAAAGATCCCTTAAAATGCCCATCAATATGGCAAATTTTACATATAATAGTACATTTGATCCTTAATATAAAAGTTAGTTAATTTTTATAAATATATTAAAAAATTAAATTAATTAATTATAATTAATAAAAAATTAGTTAATAAATTTAGGTAAATTAAAAAATATATAAATTAATAGGACACAATTGTAAATCAATGTCTATTATGACTAAGGTAAAAAATAAAAGGAAATCAAAAGTAAAATATATTGACTGTGACGGGTAAAGGAGAACTCAGGGTGGCGAAATGAAAGAATTCATGGAAGTGGGGGCCAAAAATTAGGTTTATCAATTTTTTTTCAAAGTAAAAATGAGCAAAATTTATAAATAAACCTATAACATGTTTTTTTCATCAATTTTTGAAAATTTAAATATCAACAATCTAAATAATGAGTTTTTTTTATGTATATTTAACAAAAATTGATGAAATGATCTTTGGACCACCACTTTTGAGGCACATGCTAATCCAAGATGCTGACAAAAGAAAAGGAAAAGAAGAAAGACCATTCACTACAAAGAAAAAAGACTTTTGACCTTTGTAACCTCATAAACTCTTAGTAGTGTTTAGTTTCTCATAAAACTTTTAATCTAAACTTAAACGAACAGCTTTCAAAAATCTATAAGAACTTATAGATAAAACTATGATTTTAAACTATGGTGTTGGATAAATTTTTGAGTAGAGAAAAGAACTTATAGACTGTCTAATGACTATTTTGCTTATATTTTTTCACTCTCTCTCTTATCTCTTCATCATTGAAGTTCTCTCATTGGCCGATATCCTTTGCCCCCACCACCTTCCACCATTGGTTCCCTCCATCATTCCATCAATTTGGAGAGTAGGACATAAACAGAAGCAGGCAATATCCATCGACAGACAACATAAACACTGTCTCCCTCGTAGTCACCAAAGGAGGAAGAGGCGGTGGTTTTGTCCATAATAATCCTCGTCGTCTAGTCCTTATCACCAGAGGAGAAAGTAGTCGATTGGTACTCTTCCATATCTCGCCATGATAACGGTGGAAGAGGGATAGTGACAGGGGATGAGGGAGGAGGGAACAGTGATCTATAATAAGGATATGCAACACTAGTCTTCAAATTATTTTTTTCTCACCTCATACGATTTTTGATAATTTACTAATTACAAAACTCATTCTGTTAATAACTATCCAAAAATTTATTTTATTCAAAATTATTTTTTTATAAGTTCTTCTAAAAAAGAACTTCTCCAAAAGAGATTTTAAATCATTTATTTTCCATAATTGCTTCTCTAAAAGCCAAACCAAATGGACCTTTAACCTATAGTAATTAGAGAATTAATTTGAGTTAGTTTTGAGGTAGAAGTTATAAAATAAGGTTTAGAGTGATCATTGAGTAATTTGAGGTTTACAAGTCATAGTTTTAGGTGAAAAATTGATTATGAAAAAAAAATTAGTGTTGGGATAGTTTATTATTGATTTTAGTAAAAAGTTAATTGTAGGAAACAATTAGTGTTTTGATAGTTTATTAGTTTTATTGAAAAATTGATTATGGAAAAAAATTTATTGCTTGAATAATTTATTGGTTTTCGGGAAATTCTGATTATGAGAAATGTGAGTTGTTTGGATTATTTTATCAAAAACCATAGTTTTGATTAAAAAATAATTTTTTTACATAATTCTATTCTACTAAAAAATATATTTTTATAAATTATATTATAATCAGAATCGATTCTTCATAATCTATTTTCTATAATCTAATATATCTAAAATCTATTCTCCATAATCTATTTTACCCAAAATTTATTCTCCAAAGTCTATTTCACCCAAAACCTATTCTTTAAAATCTAATCAAAACACACTCATAATATATTATGGATAATCAGTTATGGGTAAAATATATTTTACAAAAATAGGTTTTGAGTAGAATAGATTTTTACAAAAATTATTTTTTAATCAAAACCATAGTTTTAGATTAAATAATCCAAACACCCCACATTTTCTACAATCAATTTTTTATGAAAATCAACAAACTATCCAAACGCTAAATATTTATGAGTTAAGGTGCACCCAATGCCCTAAAGTATTTTCTTAGGTATATTTAATATCCTAAAGTAATTTATGATGCGCCCAGTGCCTTAAAATATTTTCTTAGGTGCGTCCAGTATCCTAAAGTAATTTATGGTGTATCCAGTGTCCTGAAGTATTTTTTTAGGTGCGCCTTATATTCTAAAATAATTTATGATGCACCCAATATTCTAAAGCATTTTCTCATGTATACTTATTGCCCTAGAATATATAATACATTCTTCTTAGTTTGTTTCCCTAAGCTATTTAATGTCTATGGATAGGTAAAAAAATTTGCGGCCTTATTTTCACTTTGTTCTACCTTTATTTTTTCTTCCTTGCACATTTCCAGCCAAATAAAATAATTCATGGCATTCTTTTCATATTGTTCAAAATTCTAAAATGAAAATTAACATTTCTCTTCTTTTCATATTGTTTACCAGAATCTGATAAGAAAATGAAAAGTGGAAGGAAAGAAGGGAGAGAGTATGGGATGAAATGAAGGGGTAAAGGAGAAAGAATGAGAAAAAAGAAAATATAGATAGTAAAGGAATTTAACGATCAAAATTAATGATTCTATTATTGTGGATGAAGTTATATTATTTAAATTATTTGATGGTGAAATTATACCACAAATTACTTTAGGGAGCTAGGCACACTTGAAAAAATACTTTAAGGCATTGGGGATACTTAAAAAAAATACTTTAAGATACTATACGCATTATAAATTATTTTAAGACACTGGTCATACTTGAGAAAATATTTTAAGGCACCGAGTGCACTATAAATTATTTTAAGGCACCAAGTACTCTAAATTATTTTAAGAGCGTACCTTAACCCAATATTTAATTGGTTAAAAGGATATTAATTTAAGTTTTTTAAGTTAAAATAGGATATCCATTGAGTTTTTTAAGGAAAAATTGGTGAAAAAATTATATTTAAAAATTTTATTGGTTAAAAAGATCTGAGTTAGAATATTAATACTCTATATGTATAAATGTTTCAAAATATTGTACTTTATGATAATTTATTTTTTATTAAATATTTAATATTTGAATTTGGAATTTTATAGAATTTATTATCATTTTCTAGATATTTCAAAAGTAAGTGGAAAAAAAATAAAATCTAGTAAAAGGGTCTGTGGGCTAACCCTGAGCCTGTCAGTGCGAGAGTCAAACTTGAAAAATAACATGATTTTTGGTTAGGCAAACTTTTCAAACTCGATAATTTTTATGTCCGAGTTCGTGAATGATCAGTTCTAAATTAACTACGGCTCATGTGAGTTATAAAAGATCTTAAATAAATCATACAAAATTCAATTTGATGATCTTTACATCTCAAAAATATTATTAGTCTGTAGCTAATATGTTAAGGGATATTATGCATAACCTCTTCCCTCTACTCATGTCTTTTAACTTTAGTAGACCTACAATCCCACATGCCACATGATATAAAGACATTTATTTTCTGTCTCTTTCTTTGATCGATGTCCATCACACAACTCACAATCCTTATCTTCTGGTCACTTTATAAGTCTCTACGTACAACACATCAAACTAAGAAGCAAAGTGAATCATCATTTCATCATCGATGAAGAAATTCATGACCTCCAAATTTCTTCTCTTTCTGGTGACCACGACGATGGCCATATTACAGAACAACAAGGTTTCTGCAAACTCATGGCCGAATATTAATCATCAACAGGCCAAGCCATCATCATCTTGGAACACCAACGTTAACATCGTCAACAACAATATCATCAGTCATGTCGAAGATCATATGGAGACCAGTTTCTTCGTAGATCCTCTCACAATCTCTTTGATGACGATACCACCAGGAGTCACAGGCCCTACCGGTGATTCTCAAAACAAAGCTCTTCCTAATTGCCCTGCAAACGGACCTTACAGTAGCTGCCTCAGCAAAAATCCTCAGACAACTCAACAGAATTGTGTCCTATATACTAGAGGTTGCTAGTAAAGTAGTGTACTTTCACAACCAAGTGCTCATCACTTGAAGAAATTAAATCAAACCCTGGCTATGTATCCTTAATGGCTTATTCCTCTTTTTTTTTTTTTTTTTTTTTAACTTTTACATCCTTTTTCTGCCTAATATGTTTGAGTGCGGTATCTGTTCTTTTTTATGATTTCACAGCTCTATATATGTAATTAGATTTTTTTTTACGTAAAACGTGATTTTATATACCAATATGGTGTGGTTGAATTAGGTGAAAGAGGCTTAGTTTTTTTAAACAAAATGATAAAAGATATTTTCAATTATAGGTCCACGATGATCAAAATTAATCAAATAATTTGGATATTAAATAGTTATATCAAAAAATAGGGCAAAACTAGTTTATGCATTTTTAATGAGTTTTGGTTTTAGTTTCGATCAGTATGCTTTCTTTCATTAATTTTGTCCCTATTTTATGCCATCTAAAATATTAGTCTTTGTAATTTTATAAAAACTTGGATTTAAACATAACTGTGTTAAATTTGATAACGTGGTATTAATACCATTAAGTAAGCTGACATGTATTGCTTATTAGAATTGATATCATTTTCGTAAAATTAAAATTTATTAAAAGTATAAAGATTAAAATTAAAATTCATTAAAAATATAGGAATCAAAACCACAAGTTATTAAAAGTATAGGAAACTAGAGTGGGATTAACTCTATAAAAAAAAGTAACTTAAATCCATAGAGGAAAAAATCAATTAAGTAGAGAAATCGATTTTCAACAATAAAATTTGATTTTTGAATACAACAAAATTATTTATTCTGGATATGTGTGCATACGTTTGAGTACATGTTATTTTTAAATAGGATTGATTGTATTTCCGACATAGACTGATCACAATTATATACTCTACGATACTAAATATATTTTAACCTTATATATTTTTTTTATCTATAATATAAAATATATTTAATTAATTTAATTATATTAATTAAATTAGTTAATATAGTTATTTTTTTAAAATATTATAATAATTTTTTTAATTATTTTTTTATTTAATTATTGTTGAAGAAGTTCAATAAAAATAATTTGAATATCCGATAAATGTAGCTACACAGGGTCATGTAAATGATCATGCCGTGACTAATTAGTACTGTGTTTCTCTCCATTTAGAAAATATAATTAATCATATTTAATTGTTTAATGTCGAGTTATACTTAAACGATGGCAAAACAAAGTTATATTTAAACAAAAACTAATATATATATATATATATATATATTTATAGGGGATATATATAAACTATTAATGTTAGGATATATCAAGGGTGGCCTGATTAGGCTTAACGTGTGAAGTTTCATATTGAATAAAATCAAAGCTTTAATAAGAAATATTTATAAAAATGAAAGGATCCATACAATTGAAATTTAAGGTTTTAAATTATAATGTTATGTGGGTTTCCCTCATATCCATTCTTTCATTACGTTTTGTCTTAGTTTCGACTGAGACCTGTGCATGTCATACCATTTCAACTCAATATTCTTTGTTTGGTTGGGAGTTTTGGAGGGAAAGGAAGGGAAAAAAAGTGTGTTTGATTAGAAAAAAGAGAGGAGAGGGGAGGGGAGATTTTTTGTCATTTAGTGCTATTCTCCCCTCTAAAAGTGGGGGTTTTTGGAGGGGAGAGAAATTTTTTATCCCATTATGACCAAATTGCCCTTTATTAATTTTTAATATTCCAATTATACCCTCAAGCCTTTTTTTTATTTTTCTCACATCTAATTTTTTTAATCGCTAAAACTTAATAAATATAATAAATTATTTATATATTATATTAAAATATATAATAATTATAAAATTAATAAGAAACAATGTTAAAATTTTATCATATTTTTTAATTTTTTTTAATTTTATTATTTATATAAATGAGATAAAAAATTTAAGATTCATAAATTAAAAATAATAATAATTTTGATATGAATATTATAAATAAAGAGTAAATAAATTTAAATAAAGAGATAAGGGTATATTTGTCAACTTCTAATTAACTCCCCTCCCCTCCCCTCCCCTCCCCTTCTGAACCAAACAAAAAACAGCATTAATTAACCTCCGCTACCTTTCCCTGCTCTCTCTTAAATTAACCTAACCTAACATCCCTTCAATTGAATCAAACAAAGTCTAAGATCACACACACACAAACACACACACATATATATATATATATATATTACTTTAAAATTTTAAGTTAAAATAGGATATTAAAAATTTTATTGATAAAAAGTATCTAAATTTGAATATTAGTACTCTTTATATACAAATTTTTTATATTATTTAATATGAGTTTTCTTTATTTTTTTCTCTTTTTTAAATGCAATAAATAGTTTTAAAAATTATTTTTACAAAATAAGATCCCTTCATATAATTGCCTTGGCTCTTGTCCTTAAAATGAAGAAAATTAACAATTTTATTGAAAGCATAATCAAATAATCAAATACTATGGATATATCATTATAAATATAATTTAAAACAATTACTGAAAATACAAATGATTAATTATAAATTTTAAGATATAAAATTAAAATAAATATAAAAATATAATTTTCTTTTCATCTTATTTTAATTGTATTAAAAGTATAATTTATAAATAATACCACATAAATAAATTAATTCTCATATAACCTAATTTAAGTAGCTGATTTTTGTTGTAAATACAAGATTTTTTATATTTATTAATTTTTTAAATTATTTTTATTAATATTTATATAATAATAATTAAATGAGAGTATGAACGTGGAGTTAAAAAAATGATTAAGATGTTTTAAAAAAATTATATCATATTAATTAATTTAATTAAATTAATTAAATATATTATATATTAAAAATGAAAAGAGTATAGTTTTTCTTACCGAGCGACCAACATTGTTATATTGAGATTTGATAAATGATTATTTGATTTTTATCATTCTATAGCATCGGATTTTTTTTTCTCTTTTAAATTTATTCTGATAATATGAATTGGATTGTGCCTTTACCGGCTGCGTGCTTATTGCTTAATTTATTTAATACTGTATTGAATTTAGGTACCCTGTTTTTTTGGCCAGCACTTTTGTTTTTTTTTGGCCAAAACCAGCGCTTTTGATAATGTCTCTTTGTCACTAAAGTTTCCAAACAAAATTTTAGACAAAATTTTAAATAAATAATTATATTTATTTAAAAATAATTTTAATTATAATTATAATTTTAAATAATTATTAAAAATAATTTTTAAAATAGTAAAATAATTTATAAACTATTTAATTAGTATCTTATTTTTATTTTTTCTTATATATCCCTTCATCTCTTATATCTATCTTCTCTCATCTCTCATATCTTTTCTCTATTTTATCTCATCTCTTTTCTTTATATTCTTTCTTTTCTTTTTTTTATTCTCTACTTTCTATTCTCTCTCATACTTTTAATTAAATTATATATTTTTTAATAATTTATTAATATAAAAAATAATTTGATTAATAATCATTTAAATATTTTTATTTTTAAAATCTTTTCTCTACAAACCAATTCAAAACGGCCAAGGGCAGCACTTCAATTTATATACCCCGAAATTCCCACTAAATCCTACTGAATTTTGTCGTCTACTTTACATTCCTCTCCAAAAGCCTCCTTCTCTGAGTCAGTCTTCGAATGCTCTCTCTCTTCAACTGGGTCGTCGCTTATGCCAACGCATTGACTGAGTAGTACTAGGGCGAACCATACAATGGTCAATTTCAGGATCGGGGGCTGCAGAAAATCTGATTGCTATGAAGGTGTTCTTTCGCCGATGGCCTGTGAGTAAGGTAGGGGGTGTTTTCTGCAAGGTTTGTTGTTCTCCGTGTGCTTTTTTGTTGGGTTTGATGGATACTACTGGTTCTTAATTTTGTTTATTTTGCTTTTGATTTCGCTCGGGGTGGATGATGGGTTTGTTTTGGGGGCCTTGCTTGTCTTGTTTTCGTTTTGTTGATTCAAGAGAAGTGATTGATTTGATTGGGTGAATCATGTTCAACGAAGAGACCTTTTTTGTTTCTTTGAGCTAATCCATGTTGGTAGTTTGAAGCTTTTTAGTATATGAATAACAAATGGATATTTCAGTTTCTATTGAAAAATTTTCAAGCGCTAAATTATCTTCCTAAAGCTACTGCTGTAATTTTTTATGTAAATCATGAAGCAAAAATAAAAAGTAGAGATGTTTGCCTGTGTTCGGGATAACCGGAAACACTTGATGCATAAATTATGATGCTTAATGGTTCATGTTTCTTTGGTCTCAAGTTTATCATACAGTTCTATGTTCTTTTCTTCGTTTAAAAATGTGTCTTCATGTCATGCCTTCGTTCTTTATGCTTCAAAAAGTGCACTTAGCGATATAAGAAGGATGAACATCATTGTTAGTTTTCTGGTTGTGTAGGACACTTTGCAAACCATATAACTTGTTAGCCATAAAGTAAATCATGTTGCATTTGCAACGAATGATCATCCAACATAGATATTTGCATGCTTTGTGATGGCATTACTCTTTATCAGAAGTTTTCCAATAATGTTCAAATAATATCTCTCTCTCCCTTCCAAAAATTCTAGAGAAGAATAAGTAAAACAACTGTTATCACTTACCGTCTTGAGTGTTCAATTTTGTCATTACTAGCTTGTTGAAGTATTGAATTAACTTTGTACAAATTTTTTGACAGCGAACCAGTCTAGCATGAGTATCCTGCAAGATTATTTCATTGTTTGAATGTCAATGGAAATAAAATAATGGTTCAAGGAACTGATTTAGTTGCCATTGGGGTCTCTGTTGGTTTGGCCTGTGGAATTTTGATAGCTTGTCTCATATGTTTGGTCATAAAGTGGTATAAGAGGCATTCTCATCTTAGACGTTGTGCAAATGAGCGTAGTCTAACAACACTTCCTATACGCACAAATGGATTAGAAACAAGCACTGACTTCAGTGCTTCTCTTACAAGCTCCATACCTGCTCCAATGTCAGAAAATCTTCAGAAAGATTCCCATTTCTCTTGGTGGAAACGTTCAAAGAAAGATCAGTTTGCGTCCTCATCAGGAATTCTTAGATACTCATTCAAGTATGTATATTTTGTTTATGAGCACTAAATTTAATCCCTCTTCCTGTAATCTCTCTTTTTGTTGGTATGTAGATGTGTTAAATGTTAATCATGTTGCTGGCGCTCCAAAATGTTAATGTATAAAAAGAAAAATATATAGTTAATAACATCAAAATATATATAATATTTTTTATATGTGAAATTGATACGTCTGTGTTGTCCTCATAACTAAGCTTTTTACTTTCTTAGGGCATCACCTGCTTTGCTATATTGGTTTACATTGCAAATTACTTTTGTTTTTTTTTTAAAAAAAAGAAAGATATAAAGAGAAAGTAGAGCAAGGAATTATCAACTATGGACAATTGTTTTTGTAATGGTACATTTAAAAGTAAACTTCCCCCTTTCAGAGAAATTCAGAAGGCAACACAAAATTTCACAACTATCTTGGGAGAAGGATCATTTGGCACAGTTCATAAAGCAACAATGCCTACTGGCGAGGTAGTAGCTGTGAAGGTGCTTGGTTCTGATTCCAAACAAGGGGAGAAAGAATTCCAAACAGAGGTATGAACGACATTAGTGTTTCTTTTCTTTTCATATGTGCTGATTTCTCTGGTGTTGGAAGAGACTTCTTTAATTATCATAAGAGGTCACTGTCGCTTGATTTTGTTCGGACTGGTGAAATTAGTTTTTGTTTCAGCATCTCAAGGATGTCTAAATTGTAATTGGTCACAAATTAGGCTTGTTGGACTTTTTCATGATCCAATAAGATATTATTGCAGGTACTTTTGCTAGGAAGACTGCATCATCGGAATCTTGTAAATTTGTTAGGATATTCTGTAGATAAAGGACAACGTATTTTGATTTACGAGTTCATGAGCAATGGAAGTCTGGAAAGGCTTATACATGGTGAGCAGAAGTTCTCTTTCATGTTCTTAAATTAACTATTTTATTTTTCCCCTTTCTATATGTGAAGAATGAATAATCTGGCATTGTTACGAGATCGGTGAGACAAATAACTTTTGTATGGCTTGAATACATTTCAAACAAAGCTGGGACACAGCAGGCCCCAAAAATAAAGGAAAATGATCTGCAAAAGAATAATTATAATGAGAGACTAGAAATCCTGTTTTGACGAGTTAATAGATAGGAAGTTCTTTCCTAATTTTTTGTTTTGTTTTACGGGAATAAGTTGAAAAATATATTTTAAAATCTTTCTATGTTGTAGAATTTTTTTAACTAAACAATTGAAGTGCAAGATATCTTGAATATAGTCCCGCAATGATTATTAGGTATATAATTGATTTTCCTCCTTTTCCTCTATCTGAGACATACAAGAGTAGAAGTTTTATCTGATTTTTTTCACAGATGTTAAATTGTCTCTAAGGTGAAGTTCATATTCTGCATGCATCTAGGTGAAGAAAAGGTTTTAAGTTGGGATGAAAGGCTGCAAATTTCTGTTGATATTTCACATGGAATTGAATACCTTCATGAAGGAGTATGTTCACTTCTATCTATTATATTATGCTATTTGAAGATGCATTTGGTTAATATGAAAATGCATGGAACAGGCAGTCCCACCCGTCATACACCGTGATTTGAAATCTGCCAATATATTGTTAGATCACTCAATGAGAGCTAAGGTAAGCTCGTTTCTTGTACAAGTTCTGTGTGATACAACAAATTGTCGATCTATTTTCTTAAATTAGTGTATGAGATTAAGTGATTAACTCAAAGCAAAAAAATCCTGCCCTAACATTATTAAATCTATCTGTATCAGAAGATACTTCACAATGACTTTCTTTTTGTAGATTTTATCAAAGGAAAATTCTTTAACAATATGAATTAAGTAATCACTATACATGTGCTGCATGCAATGGCGATCATTTTCCTCTTAGCCTTGACATAGAAATGAAATAGACAGCATTTGACATTATTCAGTAACTGATAACAACATTGCAAAATTGTTCTAATCTTTGGGCATTGAAGTCCTTTATGCTTTTATGCATCTTAGATGAGACTATTTGCTGATCTTGTGTAAACAATCCTTGCAGTTTTCGCTTAATTTTTCTTCACTATACATAATATAAATTAACTTTCTGAGATGCTATGATTACATTTTGGTCATGGCTTCAATGAAGCTTTTAGAGAAGAGTGTGTGTGTGAGAGAGACAGAGAGAGATTTAAGCCTCACCCCTCCTTTGTTTCTAAATTTGATCCCCTACATTCATACATTTATATATATATATATAGAGAGAGAGAGAGAGAGAATGTGATTGTGTATAAGGTTCATATCTCATCATTAAAATAATCTATTCTTTTTGCTCTATCTCTCTTATAGAGCCGGTAATTCCCAAAAAGATTTGGACATCATTCCTAATACCTACAGCAGACAATCTAGGAAGGGAAGTGAATTAGAGAGGACTAGAACCATTGGTCTATAGGTTTATCCCAAGATTTATAACCTTAAGGCTAAAATGGTAATAGACTGTTAGGTCGTAGCCAGAGGTTTGGGCAATGTTAGTCGGGGTAATGACTACTTTTTGAAGTACAGGATCATCCTTTCTGCCAAGGGGTCGAAAAGTTCAGTTTTTTGAAAGTATAGTGAGGATTGGGAGAGTTCTGGCCTCTCGAAAGTCCAGAGTCATTGTGTGGTTCGTCTTTTGTTGTGTTTCTTGTTAATTTGTGTTGAGAAGCACAAGTATTTAAGCTGTAGATCCAGCT